>CAUYPK010030536.1:0-18705 GCA_963574355.1 Loris lydekkerianus
CTGCTGGTGGGAATGCAAATTATTACATTCATTCTGGAAAGATATATGGAGAACACTTAGAGATCTAAAAATAGAACTGCCATTCAATCCTGTAATTCCTCTACTGGGCATATACCCAGAAGACCAAAAATCACATCATAACAAAAATATTTGTACGAGAATATTTATTGCAGCCCTATTCGTAATTGCTAAGTCATGGAAAAAGCCCAAGTGCCCTTCGATCCACGAATGGATTAATAAATTATGGTATATGTACATCATGGAATATTATGCAGCCTTAAAGAATGATGAAGACTTTACCTCTTTTATGTTTACATGGATGGAACTGGAAAATATTCTTCTTAGTAAAGTATCTCAAGAATGGAAGAAAAACTACCCAATGTACTCACCCCTACTATGAAACTAGTTTAGGGCTTTCACATGAAAGCTGTAACCCAGTTGCTACCTGAGAATGTGGGGAAGGGGGAGAGGGAAGGGAGGGAGGGGGACAGGTGGGATCACACCTGTGGTGCATCTTGCGAGGATATATGTGAAATTTAGTAAATGTAGAATGTAAATGTCTTGGCACAACTAAAAAAAACGCCAGGAAGGCTATGTAGACTGGTGTGATAAAAATGTGTCAAACAGTCTATGAAACTAGTGTATGATGCCCCATGATCATATTGATGTGCACAGCTATGATTTAATAAAAAAAAAAAATTAACCCCCCCCAAAAAAAATTTGTCAATAAATTTAAAGGATCAAGTCTTATGCTGATAAGGGCGAAAATACATATATACAGATAAGAGACTTGTTTAGAGAAGCTATTTCTCCAAAGTAAAGAACATAAACCATTTTGGTGGAATTTTACATTTTTTAATTAAAAATTTTGTTCAATTTTTCTTAAATGAAGCCACACAAATATTGGTCAGCTAAATATGATACCATGTCCTCTCCCAACTCTTACCTCTAAAGAACAAATTATTGTTCTAAAGAACAAATTCTTAATAAGAAATTATTAAAAAATTTATAAGCCAGAGATCTAATAAGGTACTGTTTTTTCAGTATTAGTGTGATAATAGCATATATTTATTGTTCGTAATATCAGAAAGGAAGAGAGGGTAGTGTATTAAAGAAACAATGAAAGAAAACCCATCTTTAAAGCTTTTCTTAAGATATTATAAGCAATAAAGGGGATTTTGGTCAGTACATCCTTGGACCAAATAGGACAATTACAATGTCTGCTTGGTATACAGCAGATGCTCAATCAGTGATGACTGAATGAAAGAAGCAGAAAAAATTGAAAGAAGGAATGGATATGCAACAGATAAGGGTTTAGATTCCTGTGACAGATACCACAGAGGTGTACAGATGGAAGGTAATGTTACCTTCACGACTTTCGAGGAATCTTAGGAAATCTTTAAAAAGCATATATAACTCATGATGCTGTTTTTTTTTTTTTTAACATATTGAAGGAATTTTATACCTGGAAATGCCTTCATATTATTCATATTGTTCTGAGTGTTCACATTCCATAAGTTCCTACAGTCAATACAGCATATTCTTTCTTTCTTTCTTTTTTTTATGGTCACAACTGTGTAGCTAACCCATTTCTGCCATTTTGACTGATAATGCATACAGCTAAGAAAAACAGGGTGCCTTTCTTTTAAAATTAAAATGAATGCATTGTGTAACTAAACCCAGTAAGGTGTTTTTGCAGCTTCTGCTATTTGTGTGTTTATTTATGAGTTCAAAGAAATAGTAGAATATTCTCTCACATACTACTTGTGGTTGGTGAATAATAAGCTTGACTACACCAATCAATGCATGTGTAATGTTTTGAAATTAGAAAGGTTTACCATCATTCTGATTTTTTTTCCCATTTGGTTTGGATTCTCATTTTTACTTGATCAAATGTTAGCATTGGTTCTGATTTAAGAGATAATTCATTAAAATCACTTTGGGTTGATTTGAGTACAATTGCTGAGTTCTAAAGGCAAACAGGAACAAAATGCTTTACATTTTATATATGAATGAGCAAGTAGGATCTTAGGGGGTACACTGAACTGGGCTCCTTTATCCATTGGTTTGTAAAAGATTTCAAAGTTAATATACCTGAAAATCATTGAAAAAAGAGGGAACTTATGAACAAAGTAAGGCATTTCACACCTGTGTTGCCCCAAATGGCTTTTTAAATAGAACTTTGAAAAGAGGGTACAAAAAGGCATGGGAGTTGTAGTTCAAAAACCTAACTCAGATCTTGACTGACACAAGGTATATGACTGTGACTGTGGCACTTAATATTTCTAAGTCTCAGTTTCCTTACTTGTAAAAGAGAATAATGATAATATGTAATCATCATCATCATAATATGTAACCATAATACTATTAAATGAGAGAAAGTAGCTGATAACTCTTTGTAACTGCAAAGAATGATGGTTCCCTACACTATAAACACACCATCAAATGGTCAAGAAGTAATACACATACCAGTGTGTCCGTTCTGAAGAAGGAAATGGGAGTTTATTCCCACAGAAAGTTTCAAACAGGCAAACTAATGTCTCCTATAGTTTTATTAGTGGATTCAAAATAAATTCGAAACCTCTATACACTCTCTGTGTATATACAGGAAAATTGTGATTGCACCTTTCTTTACTTTTGGTGGTCACAACTATATAGCTAACCCATTTCTGCCATTTTGACTGATAATGCATACAGCTAAGAAAACAGCATGGCTTTTTTAAAACATCAAAATGAATGGATTATGTAACTAAACCCAGGATATTCTGATAGTATGTAACTCTATTCTTTCTGTTATCCTTTTTTGCCCAAATTTAAGACTCTTTCTCTCTCCTCATGTTCATATCTGCCTTCCCGTTGCTCTAGCTTTCTATTTCTCGATTTTTCTTTGTCTTAGCAGAGCGAAGCAAAGATGAACTCATACTTGATTTTTATCATGATTTAGTGAGTGACATAACATTGTGAATGACTGGATTCTTTATTTTTATAGAAATATGATGTCATAATGGTGGTGGGCTGAAGTGTCCCACCACAGAAGCTGAATAATGCTTTAGTCTTACATACATTGTTCAAAATAGAAAATGTTCTCAATGTTGCTCTTCTAGGAATGGGAATAAGATTGATTGATGTGAACCTCATTTCTTGCTTTGTTCCTTTACTGAATAAGAACTCAACTTTATAATAAAGCAGAGTGGTTATGGTTATGGTCAAAGAGAAGAATGGAATTAATTTGACTTGGTCATGTGCAAACCAAAACTTCCGATTTATCAGCTGTCTGCTAAAAGCATGTTTTGAGCATATTCTTAAGGTCATGTTCAAAACCAAAAATGTGAAATTTGCTACAATAAGATCATATACCACAAACTGGTAGAACTGTTTGATAAAGAAGAATGTGTATATGTGGGTTTAGGAATCAGGAGTCTAAAAGTTTGAATTATACATGGAGAAACGTAATTTCAGTAAGCCACATTTATATTAAGATTAGAGGAAGCAACTTCATTGGTTCTAAACTAATTTTTGTCAAACATGTAGTATCTCCCTCAGACATCCAGATAAGGAATCATGGTATTGAACTGGATGTGACCTTAGACAAAATGGATTCTCTTATTTTAAAAATGAGGAGAATTGAAGCTGACAGTAGTTAATGGCTTTCCCACGATAATATGGTTAAATAATGGCTGAGCTTAGGTTGAAGTTAGGCCCCTTAATATTCACTCCAATTCTCTTTTGCTACATCACACTGTCTCCCTTGTATGTATTTCCCTGTACTTATAACCAAGTCTTTGTTTTAGAGAATGGCTAAAAATTGAGCTATTAATAGTTTGTCACACTTTACATGTAAATAAATAGAATGAAGCACTTAGCACAGATTCTTTTAAACTTTTCCTATTAGTCATAATCTTTGGACCTCATTTGTAAGTTTACATGGCAGTATCATAAATCTTCTACCACATTCTGAAAGCAAATGTTGCATTCTGCTCACTAAAAGAAACTTTCAAATATAATTCAAGAGTGCTTGAATGGTACAAATGTAGCCATTGGTTTTCTTAGGACATCTATTACTCTTCTTATTTATGTGTAAAATGAAAAATACACTGAGGATGAAACTGATAAGATTTTAGTAGTACTCAACCACTCTAGAGCAAACAGAGAAAGGCATATAATTGCTTAACTATATTGCCTTGCTTTAATCAATGCCACTTGTAACAATCTATCATAGAAATATTTCCAGACTATCCATCATAACAAGAATTAAATTATATGAGAACTTGAGAGGTCTTGAATTTGGATTTACCAAAGATATAGTAGTTCTATAATATGACTTTTAATTACACCCCTAAATGGACTGCCAATATGAAAGTAATGTGGTTTATCATATCTTTCTTATAAAAACATTAAAACCAAATAGCTTTAAACGCAGTTTCTCTCTGTCCTCAGGAGCATACCATTTACATCCTATGAAATTGGAAAAGGAGAGAAAATTATTCCCCAATTCTATGGTTAATCCAGTGTTAGGGTTTGGGAACATAACATAGTGTCTTTCATACTGAACATATAGACACACCTCCTTCACCACTATAAGCATTTTCTGATTCGTTTTTTACTATGTGCCAGGTACCGCATTAAGAACTCTACATGAGTTAGTTCATTCAATATTGTAGTAACCACGTTAGAGATGAGGAAACAGAACCACCAGTATCTTCATGGTCATGTAGCTAGTGACTCAGATTCCAAAACCTGAATACTATGATAATAATCTTAACTGTAATATCACTAAGAACTATAATTTATAGAATGTTTACCATGTAGCAGGTTCTATTCCAAGCACTATCTGCTTATTTTGACTTATTCATCCTTATAAGAAACTGATATTGTGGAGAATTTTATTATCCCATTTTTTTCAGATGAAAGACTGAGGCACAGCAAAATTAAGTGACTTGCTCAAGGTCACCACAGCTTGTAAGTGTGACTTTGAACACACTCATTTTTCTGGTATTTATAATGCAAACCTGTGAAAAACATCCATGTGTTGGCTTGTGAGAAGATGCTGTTTCTTTCAATGGCTTTAGAACATATCTTACAATTGACTTTTGTTTAAATTAGGATTACAAAGGGAAAAATGTTTGAAGACTCTAAGCAAGAATAGTACAAAAAAATTGCCTGGCCACAATTTGGCTCTTTCATCATGATTTGGCATTATCTTCCATGTTTACTATAAAGTATATGGAAGTCTAACTTTTAGTCATTTCCTAAATGAATATTAATAATTTAAAAACATTTATATAGGGATTATCAAATAATACAAAATATCCTATCCTCAAAAAATATTTTGAAAATCAAATGAAAAATGACTTACATTGTTTCTTACAAACAAACTTTATCTGCATAATATTTTACTGCAATAAGGAACAATAATGCTCAAAACATGCCTACCTGCAGAAGCTTCCATCTGGTGTTCAGGTCTTCCAGAGTGCTGAGGTTATATGGTGAGAGCTGAATGCCCAACGTGGTGAGTTGCCGAGCAAGGTCATTGACGTGGTTTACATTTTCTTTAAGAGGTGCAATTTCTCCTCGAAGTGCCTATATGAAACAGTCAAGAGCAAATTGGAAGATCAGTACATTTAAAACAAAGAAACACAGACACCTTGGAAATACCAAATACCTGTTCTGCTTGGGGTACAGTCAGTGATGTTTGCTCTATGCTATGGTCTGAATATTTGTGTCCTCCCCCAAATTCATACGTTGAAATCTTAAAGAAAAGAAATCCTAACCCCAGGGTAATGGTATTAGGAGGTGGAGCCTTTTGAGAGGTGATTTTGGGGATTAGTGCCCTTATAAAAAGACCTTTCACCATGTGAAGATGCAGGAAAAAGAGGGAAAAGATGCAATTTCTGAGGAATTGGCCCTGACCAGACACCATATGTGCTGGGGCCTTGATCTTGGACTCCCCAAACTCCAGAACTGTGAGCAATACATTTCTGTTGATTATGAGCCATCCAGTCTATGACATTTTTATTATTGCCAATGGAATAGACTAAGATACTCCATTATGAGGATAGTACAACAATAGATATTTGCTACTTGATTGAATAATAACTTCTAACTTACTGAGCACTTCTTAGGTGCCTAATACTATCATGAGCTCTATCCACACATGAACTTCCTTCATTCTTATACAACAGTTGTATGAAGTTAGTAGTTCTCTTTTTACACATGAGAACACAAACTTGCAGAGGCTGAATTTTGCCAAAGTCCCATGGATAAAAATCGAGAAACCTGGGATATATATATGCAGATTTGCCTCTAGAGTACATATTATGATGTACTGTATCATATACCTTTCCAAAGATTTTGTATTGACAAGGTAACAGGAAAAACAGAGTGCTGCTAGATTCTAGATCCTACTCATCTCACAACCAGAAATGGATTTTTATTTTTCACAGTAAAACGATATGCTCAATCTTAAAATACTGCATTCATACTTTGCACCAACCATGTAATAAATAGTTTCATTTAGGGAGTAGGGTATTTTGTCAAGTCCTGTGAATGACTTCCTGGTCTCCTGGTATTTTAGTCCTTGTAGGAATGACTTTGGAAGGCTCCCGGGGGGCTTCTCAGCTGTCTGTGAAGCACTAGAGCTGGAGTCTCTGATATAATGCAACATGACAATCTGTTGAGTAGAAGAACCCTGCGCAGATATGGGGAGAATATTACCATGCATCATAACTACCCCATCAAGATGGCATTTATGGTTCTTTAACGTGATGCATGATGTCCAAATGTTCCAATGAGCAATTTCTAAGGAACGAGCTGTACAGTCTGTGTAATGTAATGTCCGTGCACAAGGACAGCATCACTTACTCAAGTCTCTGTGCTGTTCAGACTTGCTTGATCTGGGCAGGTATTATTTCCCTGCCTGGTTCACTGTGCTGATAAGAACCATTGCTCATTCAGACCTCAGCTGTGATCTTCACATTTCCTCCCATTGTAAATGGAAGGAGCCAGTATAGTCAAAATAAGAATGGCATCATCCTCTCACATCAACATAAATATCTCACCACTAAAACGTGATATTTATGGAGTATAAGACCTTTATATAGCTCTTAGATAATACAAGACAAGACATTGTGACAATAACTCTATTGAAATTATAGTTTTAGTATCACAAGAATGGAAAAGCAAGTAACCAATGTGCTCAATACTAATATGAAGTCAGCAGATGAACTAATATATGCCCACTCATTTTAATTCAAGTTGAGGGGAAGGGGGAGGAGGAGGGGAGGAGAGTAGGAAATTGATGTGCTCCCACCTAATAGACACAATTTGGGGGTATATGGCACATCTCCTGGGTGCGGTACAAACCACAACAGGGACATCACCTAACAAACACAAACACTGTAACCTAATCATTTGTACCCTCATATTAATTAATCAGAAATTTAAAAAAATAAAAAAGTGATCATTAAAAATATTATATTAGAAATCATGGTGTTTCATTGGGGGGGAAATGATAAAAATGTTCTGGTATTAGTGATTATGATTGCGTAACCTTCTGTGAATAATCTAAACACCATTGAATTGTATAGTTTAAAAGGCTAAATTTTATAGTGTGTGAATTATATATTAACAAAAAGAAACAGAAAGAGTTCCTTCTGACCACACACATAAAAAAATCATATGTGATGTGTTCATCTTCATTCAACTTCATGTCAGTGGAATGTCACTGGAATTGGTCTAAACTCAGTTTTATAGAGGTTGGTAGTAAATATTATATTCCATTGCTTTATGAGTAAACACATGGATTAAAAGAATCAGAATAAGTGCCCATGGAGAAAGGTGGCTTAAATCCATATATATGAATGCATATATCTAAAGGGAAATGATGCATAATAATTTTGTTTTGCATATAGAAAGGTTAGAAAACAGATTCCTTAAATGTTAATGAGGAAACCTGGACAAGGATGACAATTACAAAATGAAACCATTCTCTTCTGGATAATAACATACACTTCTAGTAACCACAAATAAATATCATGACAGGGGCTGTTGTAAACAGGAACCACTGCAGAGAGGGCAGGCTACAGACAGAATCTTTCAATACTGCAGATGAGCCCTTTGTGCTGATCATGTCCCTTTATCAGCAAGGTTCTTAGCCATTGAGTTGAGTATCCATCCCAGTTAAGTCACATCTAGATTCTAGTTCCCTTTAGGTTACATAATGTACATGTTCAAATGTCTCTTATGAGAATATTTTGATTTTTACTTTTCCCCTCAAACTCCTGGGCACTCATTTTAAATCTACATCAGTATCTTCAAGGGTGAAGGGCAGATTCAAATATAAGTTTCAGTACTCAGAATTAATTACATTTTCTCTTTCCCTCCTCCTCTTTCTTCTTCTTTTTTCTTAATTTACTTTTCTCCCTCACTCAATTCTGTAACGTCATGGGATCTTGTGGGTTCTTTCCCCACCCCCGCTCATATCAAACACTGATGGTCAAAGTTTTCTGAATTGATCTCCACTCAAGACTCATCAGATTAGCTGAAGTCCTTCATTCATCTGTGAAAATGGAGCATCTAACAACCTCTAACTAAAATGTTCCAGGTGTCTGCTGGTACGTGTGGCCCTTCTGCTCTCACTAGTTGACTTGTCAGTTGTGTGGATGTTTTCAGATCTGTTTTGCCAGTTAGTATTGAGATTATGTAATTTAATTAGAGATTTCCTAAATCAAAGAAATATTAGTCTAACAAGAAAAAGTTGTTATTTCTATAAATAGCAGGTCAAATACTCTGAAAATGTGCTTCCAAAAGAAAAAGAAAATAAATATTGTTGAAGTACGTATGGACAAGGCAATTGTAAAAGATTAGTAAACAACATGAAAAATTTAGAGGGATTCTATATTTGGAATGCTTCTTGTGTTTCCTGATGAACTGCCTCTACATTAAAGACACTGGAACTGGAAATCAAAAAGTTTGTATTATCAGTGTGATTTAGGCAGAACTCCAGTCAGTGAGTCTACATGCAAAGAAAAAAGCATCATGCAACATTAAAATTTTGGTGACTGTTTTAATTAAAAGAAAATGTTCAAGCCATATTTTTTATGATTCCTTCATTTAATTGACTTTTTAAATTATCTACTGAACTACAGGTCCTGATTGAGTTGGAATAGAGAATATACATTTTTACTACTACTCTTATTTTTCTACCATTGTTACTGCTACTAGTACGATAATTAACGGAAAAAATGCCAAACACTCAGTTTAACTGAATGCCTTAATTTCTGTTAAGGTATTTGATAATGGAAGCTTCTGTTGGTGAGAAGTCAGTTAATAAAGAAATAATTTGAGAAAAAGAGTCACTTTAGGGAGGTGTCCTGATGGGCCTGAGAGCAGACTGAAGAACTTTATTTTTTTGAGACAGAGTCTCACTATGTTACCCTTTGTAGAGTGCTGTGTTGTCACAGCTCACAGCAACCTCAAGCTCTTGGGCTTATGTGATTCTCCTGCCTCAGCCTCCCAAGTAGCTGGGACTACAGGTGCCCGCCACAATGCCCAGCTATTTTTTGGTTGTAGTTTTCATTGTTGTTTGGCAGGCCCAGGCTGGGTTTGAACCCGTCATCCCTGGTGTATGTGGCCGACACCCTAATCAATGAGCTATGGATGCCAAGCCAGACAGAAGGACTTTAGCCAGTTAGAAATCATCACCAGGGTATTAAACACATGCAAATAGAGGAAAGGAGGTAACTGATGGGAGAAGAGATGAAAAGAAAAAGGAGGCAGGAGAATGCTCAAGTCAGTCTTCACTTTGGCATTTGATCTGGTGGCAACTCTATACCACCCAAGAATGTAGAATTGTACACTTCACTGCTTACAGGCTAGCAGTGCCCAGACGTGTACATTACAAGAAGGATGGCCCCCTAAAGGGAAAGTCACAAGACATAGAAAGGGTGAATCTAGGTACTGTGCCATTTAAATAGCTATAAAATTTGGTTTGACTATATTTTACATATTAGAGGCTTTAAGATTGCATGCATAAATTTATATTTAAATTATTCAACAGTACACCTAAAATGTCAAAATGTACAACTAACTCTGAGCCATATGATGTGTTATTTAAATGACACCAGGATTGCATTAGATTTTATTCTAGTTTGGAAGCAGTAAGAGAGAAAACATTGAAGGGAGCTATTATAATGTGGGTTTTCTTTGAATCACTTAAACATCTGGAATATGTTCCCCATGAAAGAGCAAACTAAGTCTAATTTTATTATGACTAGTTTCATGCAGGCAAATGTTGTCTTATTATAGATATAAAAGTACTGATTTAGAATGATATATAAGTCTGATACTTCAAGTTTCCCCTCTTTGTATAAAATTAAATTGCCTGTAAGATCTTTGCTTATCTTTATGTGGTTAAGGATATGTTCGAATACATATATAAAATGACAGTCATCAACTACTTTTGTAACAAAAGAAAGGAATTGTCTGTGAAGAGGGAACATTATTTTGGGGGGAGCAATTTTGACTTGAGAGTTCAGAGACCATCCCTACTGCAGAGTACAGAAGGTCAGTTGGGCAGACTAAGAGTAAGTTGAGGGAATTCCACTTTGAGGGCTTCTATTTTCTCCAGGAAATAGGAAGCAACACATGTGGCATCATGTGCAATCCCTGGCTCACTGCGCAGTGTATGGAGCAGTGCATGGTGTACAAGGAATATTCACGGTATGTAAAAGAATTAAAGGGAAGTAGAAACATTTGAATTCATCATGATAGAGACTGCGAGAGGGAGTTGACTTAAGAAATGTGGTGAGGTTGGCAGACAGTGTTGAGAACTCATTTGAGGCTGAGGATGAAAATTTTTGGCAGATCAATCTGTCTAAATTTCTCCCTTTCTCCAACAGCATTTCATGTAAGCATGGGGAAAACAGTTGATCCAGATTTGGGGTTTTGTCAGATGATTGTGGCACACATACTTAGGGATAAGGGAGTTTTCAATGTGATTGAAAGACACACTGTAGAATCTGAAGTGGATTAGGATGAAAGCGAAGCAAAGTGAAGCTTTGTAGATGGAGAGAAAGCAGAGGCGTCAACTGTGGAGGTTTAGATAATCCAAGAAAGCAGGAGTAGCTCACAAGCAAGGGAGAGGGAGACGAAAGTCTGTGATGTTCAAATTAGCTCTGCCAGATTTGCCATTTATGAGTTTATTTATAAATGATTTATATAATATATATTCCTTTATTTATATATAAATGGTGCTTCTTAGGGATTTCAATCATTCCTCCTGAAATCTGTTTTTTTTTTTGTTTGTTTGTTTCTTTCTTTGAGACAGAGTGTCACTATGTTGCCCTGGGTAGAGTGCTGTGACGTCACAGCTCAAAGCAATCTCAAACTCTTAGACTTAACCTCTCTTGCCTCAGCCTCCCAAGTAGCTGGAACTACAGGTGCCTGCCACAACACCTGGCTATTTTTTGTTGCAGTTGCCATTGTTGTTTAGCTGGCCCAAGCCAAGTTTGAAACCATCAGCCTCGATATATGTGGCTGGCGCTGTAACCAGTGTGGGAAAACCATTCAGTAAAGGAATCTGGCTGGGGCACCAACAGCCTCCACTACACAGACTGACTTCATCTGCTTTCCCAATCTCCTTTACCCTTGAACTTCAGATGTTAGGCACTTATGTTTTGGTGTTATTTCAAGAAACTTCTTACGTGAATTCTCATTACTAACACTGTGAGGCTATCTCATAGCTCTCCAACAAAACTGGGACACATCACCTTTTCCATAAAGTGGAGTCCCTGATTTCAATTTCTGAGGGACTGTGTGGAGCTCAGATACTCTGTGTAGACATTCTTGACAATAAATTATGCTATTGAAACACGTACTGTTTTTAAATAGAGATGCACAATTGCATTCCATTCCAGGATCAGTTTTTATTGTGGTTGCCTGAAGGCAAAATATTATGCAGTGTCTTTATATTGTCTTCCTTGTACTCAGTTTTCAGGGCAATTCTTATAAACGTTCATATTTGGGCAAGATCACTTTTGACGAGTAAACAGAATAAGGACATAAATAATGAAACAGACTCAGAACTAATGACCTAGATGTAGCGTAATCAGGACAACATAAGGAAAGTTAAAAAAAATTTTTTTTTAGAAGGACAATGTGAAGTTTGTAGGCATGAGGAAATGTAGGGGTTTTATTTCCCAAGCAATTATCAGTAATTATATTCTAACTATGATTTCCTCTCAGACTCAACACACTTCCAATTTGTGGCATGAAAAAACAGTAATTAATTGTTATGTCTTTTTATATAAAGAACCTACATATTTTTATGAAAATTGACCTCTGTTTTTTTTTTTTACATGATCTAAAATGAATGTGTTCCCAAACATAAAAGCATGAATTCTGTTTAACATTCATCTCTTTAGGCTGATCATCTAAAGATGATGCAGAGAAATTTACATGACAGATATTACTTAAGCAGTAAATAATATTTCATCTCCATCTTTTGGGACACTACTTTCACTGTGAAGATTATGACACCAATGTTTTTAAATAAAACATTCTTCATGATTCATCTTTCGGGACACTGCTCTGACTGTGAAGATTATGACATCCATGTTTTTAAATAAAAGATGAATTATATCTCGATCATATTAATAGTATCTATATTATTTCTGTTCCATGTGTGTTCATTTTCTCTTCCAACATATAATTTGGAAATGGGGACTAGGATAGCATTGATCACAAAGGTAAGGCTTTTACTCTTAAAAACAAATTGAGCGCAGAGGCAGCAACTGATATTTTGCAAACCATATATCTGGTAAGGGGTTAGTAACTAAAATACACAAGGAAATTCAGCAGTGAAAAACAAAAAAACAAAAAAACAAATAAACAAAGCCACAAATCACCCAATTAAAAAATGTGCAAAAATCTGAATAGAAGTTTCTCCACAGAGGACACTCGAATGAGTAATCAGATTCATATAGACAGGGAATTGAATGGTGGTTGTGAGGGACTGGGGTAGGGGAGAATTATTATTTAATGGGTGGGGTTTCAGTTTTGCACAATTAGAAAGAGCTCTGGAGAGGGATGGTGCTGATGGCTGCACAACAACGTATTTAATGTCACAGAACTGTACAATTAAAAATAGCTAAGACAGTATATTTTAGGTAATTTGTATTTCACTACAATTAAAAAAATAAAAATAAATAAAACATTAAAAAATAATTAGTTACTTTAATTTTCTTGGGAACTTGTTTCTACAATCCTAACTCTGATTGCTAATCATTTTCCCTTTTTAGAAAAGAGGCAAACAAATGAACAAAAAAACCCCCTAAAACCCAATAACATTTTAAGCTTTCCATAGCTTTCTAATGACACAATTAAAACAAATAAAAAGGTAGCTCATGAGTGTTTTAAAGAGGCTAAATGCAAAATATGCACAATTAAAATAAAAAGGTTTCTAATGAGCATAAATAAATCATTTAAGCAAACTGTGCTTTAGGCTGTAAGGAAACAGAGAAATAATCCAGTATTTTCTTTCTGAGAAATTTTAATTATATGTGACAAAACATAAAGCAAAATGTCAGTTAATGAAATCTATTAACTTCTTTAGAAATAAGTAATAATCCATAAACCATTAAAAACACCAACCACAGGGACATAGATCTTAAAATTCATGAGTTATTTTAGATAGATTAAGTTTTCATTTAACAAGGCTTTTGGATTTACAAATATTTCTTAGTCTGGTCTGTATTTGTTACTACCATTACCCTTGAGTAGAGGTATTATCTTGCTTTCTCTCCCTCCCTTACATGTATTAAAGCCCAAAACATCAGTCTAAGATAGTGATTCTCAAACCACAAATGTGCATCAAAATCATGTGAGGGCTTGTTAACACAGAGCTTGCTGGGTCCTACTTAGTGTTTTTCATTTAGTAGGTTCAAGGTGGAGAATCTGGCATTTTTAACAAGAACTCAGATGTTGAATTCCTAGAAGAAACCAAGCTTATTCTTGACTTATAACTACAACTCTAGGTATGTTGTGCTCTCTCCATGAAGTTTTACATTTCTACTCTCTGCCTACTACCTCCTATTTGTGTACTTCAGATCTCAGTTAAATATGACCACTAAAGTGATCCCATTCCCAGTTTCCCTATCTGAAAGTAAACAACCCTTTATTTATCTTCCTCTCAGTACCCTATTTTCCTTTTTAACATTGATTACAATTTGCATGTACATATGTATTTATTTATACATATTTATTCATTCATTTTCTGTTCCTGCCTGAGAGTTGAAAATTCATTAAGGCAATTCTATATTATGTTTTTTTCACTCATATGTGCCTGTACCTAGTATATTGTAATCCCTCAATACATGCTTTTATTAAAAATAAACAAAGACATTAATGAGTGGAAGAATATGCCATGCTCTTGAGTGGGAAAAATCAACATTATTAAAATGTCTATTCTGATCCAAAGCAATCTACAGATTCAATGCAATCCCCATTAAAATACCAACATCGTACTTTGAAGAACTGGAAAAAAATAGTACTTTGTTTTGTATGGAACCAGAAAAAATCCCTCATAGCCAAGGCTATTCTTAGTAATAAAAACAAAGCTGGGGGCATCACCCTACCAGACTTCAGGCTATATTACAAGTTCACAGTAATCAAAACAGTATGGTACTGGCACAAAAATAGAGACATAGACATATGGAACAGAATAGAAAACAAAGATGAAACCAGTCTCTACTTGCCATCTGAACTTTGATAAACCAAAAGAAGTATCCAGTGGGGAAAAGAATCCCTGTTCAACAAATGGTGTGGGCTAAATAAACACATGTAAAAGATTGAAACTCAACCCACACCTTTTACCACTTACAAAAATTGACTCAGGATGGATAAAAGATTTAAATCCAAGACAACAAATGATAAAAATCTTAGATGTGTGGGAAAAACTCTTGATGTTGGACTGGGGAAAGATTTTATGACAAAGACTTCAGTGGCCATTCCAACAACAACAACAAAATAAACAAATGGGACTTAATTAAGCTGAAAAGCTTCTGCACAGCTAAGGACACAAGTAAAGCAAAAAGACAACCTTCAGAATGGGAAAAGATATTTGCAGGGTATGTATCTGACAAAGGGTTAAACACTAGAATCTACAGAGAGCTCAAATGAATCAACAAAAAAAGAGCAAACAATCCCACTTCCCCTGGGCAAGAGATATGAACAGACCTTCTCTGATGAAGGCAGACGAATTGCTAACAAACATTTGAAAAAATGCTCATCGTCCCTGATCACCAGATGCTCATCAGAGAAATGCAAATCAAAATCACCCTGAGATATCAGCTAACCCCAGTGAGAATAGCCCACGTCCCAAAGTCTCAAAGCTGCAGATGCTGGCGTGGATGTGAAGAGAAGGGAACACTTTTACACTGTTGGTGGGACTGCAAACCAATACAACCTTTTTGGAAGGAAGTATGGAGAGTCCTCAAGGAGTTCAAATTAGACCTGCTATTTGATCCTGCAATGCCATTTCTTGGCATTTACCCAGAAGAAAAAAATCATTTTATCATAAGGACATTTGCACTAACTGTTTATGGCAGCTCAATTTACATTTGCTAAAATGTGGAAACAGCCTAAATGCCCACCAACCCAGGAATGGATTAACAAGCTGTGGTATATGTATATGATGGAATACTATTCAGCCACTAAAAAAGATGGAGACTTTATATCTTTTGTAGAAACCTGGACAGAGCTGGAACACATTCTTCTTAGTAAAGTATCATAAGAATAGAGAAGCAAGAATCCAATGTACTCAATTCTAATATGAAGCCAGTAGATGACCTAATACATACCCATATCAGAGAAAAACTCAAATTGATTCAAGGTGGGAGGTGGGGGAATGAAGGAATGGGGAGAGGGGAGGAGGGGTTATGGTGTATGGCATACCTCTTGGGGGTAGGACACAATTGTAAGAGTGACTTTACCTAAAAAATGCAAACATTGTTATCCGATTCTTTAACCTAAAATTTGGAGATGAAACTAACCTGAAACTATATTTAAAAAAAAAAGCAGTTAAGAGAATGAGGCACTTCTGTATTAATTACTAATACTTCATTCAGACCAATATCTATTTTCAAATTGCTATATAAACAAACATAGCTTCTTACAGAAATCTGACACCAAGTTCCCAGACCAAAGCAGAAAAACCTGCTTATTTCCTTTAATTTCCAAATCCGAATTATGTATATTTATTGCTTGATTTATTTAGTATTGGAGGGTGTTCTAATTTCTGAAGCATGTCTAATTCTCTGAGCTTTGAGGTTTTTCCCTAAAGAAAAGTTATTCAAATAATGATATAAGCCAAGGGGTCATCAAATATCAGAATATAGAAAAATTAATTTACAAATATTTTCCATGCATTTCCTCTTGTATAGAAAGAGGATGCTAATATGGACACTTCAGGACTGCTATAAAGATGAACGAGAAGGTTGGTTCACTTCTTTCAGTCTACCTATAATCAGTTAAGCATTGTGTCAGGCAACTTTGGGAATACAAAGTCTTGTAAGGTCCGATTCAGGCTAGTTCAGAGAGATTTCATAGAACAGTGGGTAATAAATTCTTGAGAGAGCCACATGTTAAGATCCTTTCTCCAGTAACTGCCTCTTTGGAGCCAACTTCTTCCATCACCCCAGGAGAAACTTGCCTTTTCTCGCTTATCTATCATGTAGCCTTATAAGGCCTCCTTGAACTAGACATTGGGATGTGAGTACACAAAACTGATAAAGAAAGAGGAAGTGTGGTATGGGGAGGAAAGATATGTGTTTACCTTGAATAAAGGAGGGGGGGAGGTAGGAAAGCAAGAGGTTTGGGGAAGAGCAAACTGTCTTTAATAAGTTGAAGCATGAAGTATGGTGCAGTTGTAAAAGATGAACCATGGCTATTTTGGGGGAACATGATTGTCACGTGTCTTGAAAGACTGGCCTTTGAAATGCAGAAAATGAAGACTTCTGCTAAAGGGAAATGGCATGTTCTTAGCAACTCTTTTAGTAGATTTAATTACTACTACTTGAAAATGTTTATTTTGTATTGATTATGCACTATGCATGTATGTACTATGTATATATGTACAACGCACTAGGGAAATAGAACTCTCAACTGTCTCACAGGCAAAGGTAGATAATTTAGTGGGTTATTAAAAAACAATGTAATCTGTGGTTTGAGAAATGGTGTCACAGGGTTTGGAAAGATCAAAGAAGGATATCAAGGCAGGTGAGGAGAGACTCCCTAAGTAGATAAGGTGACTGAAGTTATCCACAGAGGGGAACAACAAAAAAAGCGTGTTCATCTGGACATTACATATTCACCCAGAAAATCTCAAGTAGATCTGTATAAGCTTGGAGTTACTGTGGAAAGGAGCAAGGATTGGTAACAAGTGTTCATAGATACAGAAAAGAGGTAACAATGGCTAGAAATAGGATAGCAGCAAATGGGAACAGATTATTTGTAGACGAATTTCTAAGGATTGTATGTATTTAAAAGATAACATTTTGCCCTATGCTTTTATGCATGTTTGTTTATTTAATCATTTATTCCAAAAAACTATTGAGTGCCTATGATATCCCAGGGAGTGTTGCAGGCTCTGAAAATACAGCAGTATACAAAATATACCAAGTCTCGGGGATTGTGTAGCTTAACTCTAATGGATATTATTTCACTTAAATGATGAGTGTTACTATATAGGCTTATAAAGAAACAAATTCCAAGTTGAAATATACCTACAGCTATAAAATGCAATATTCATGACCAAGAAAATTCAGGATAAAATATGGTATTGTATATAGCAGTTCCAAGGAGATTCTTTGTCTCCCTTCAAAACAAATTAAGCTACCTCTGCATGTATGAATAATGATGAATGGAGGAATGTAGGGTTGTGAGTTCCTGTACAATATACTACACCTAGTTTCTTCTATACTGGATACATTTATTTAATTTTAGTTTTTGGGGTAAGGCAATTACTAGAGAAACAAAATGGATTCTTGCTGATTTGATTTTCTATTCAATATATTATCAACTTAGAAATACTACCGCAGAAATGAATCAAAGAGGAGTACAAACTTTTTTTAAGACTTGAGCTTAAAATAGTACACAGAACAGGGCTAAAAATGATTGCAAAATGTCCTTTAATATATGCTTTCACTTTCAGATTATTGTAGCTCATAAACTGAATTCATGTTTTGAGTCTTTCTAAAAATGGCTTTATTTCTTACAAATGAAACAAAAAGGCAAGATATTCAACTACTTAAAGTCAAAAGAAATGAAGATGAAATGGATTGTCTTCATTAAAATCTATGTGACAGCATATTTAAAAATTACAGTGGTTGGTACATTTTAAAAATAATTGTTCATTTTCATTTCATCAGATTGGAGGCCAAAAAGAAAGTCTTATGTGTTCACTTCTAGGCAACGTTGGCCCCCCCAAATATATTAGTAGTTGTTATTTTTGCCTCTGTGAATATATGCGTGTGTGAAAGATCTAACTTCTTAGGTTGAGTCAAGAAACTGGGACAACCTAAGACAGGATATGGAGAGGCTGCATGGTGGATTACATTCATAGTACCCAAAGACAGGTAAGATCATTCTGCGTTCAGTCAACCTAAGACAGGGACCAAACCATTGATGTTTGTATCCCCATGACGGGTA
>CAUYPK010030538.1:0-54628 GCA_963574355.1 Loris lydekkerianus
GAAAACCAAGAAATGAAACTAACATCTTATAACCACCTAATCTTCGATAAACCAAACAAAAACATACCTTGGGGGAAAGACTCCCTGTTCAACAAATGGTGTTGGGAGAACTGGATATCCACATGTAAAAGACTGAAACTGGACCCACACCTTTCCCCACTCACAAAAATTGATTCAAGATGGATAAAGGACTTAAATTTAAGGCATGAAACAATAAAAATCCTCAAAAAAAACATAGGAAAAACACTGGAAGATATTGGCCTAGGAAAAGACTTCACGAAGAAGACTGCCATGGCAATTGCAACAACAACAAAAATAAACAAATGGGACTTCATTAAACTGAAAAGCTTCTGTACAGGTAAGGAGACAACAACCAAAGAAAATAGACAACCTACACAATGGGAAAGGATATTCACATATTTTGAATCAGACAAAAGCTTGATAACGAGGATCTATAGAGAACTCAAATTAATCCACATGAAAAAAGCCAACAATCTCATATATCAATGGGCAAGAGACATGAATAGAACCTTCTCTAAATAAGACAGATGAATGGCTAATAAACATATGAAAAAATGTTCATCATCCCTATCTATTAGAGAAATACAAATCAAAACCACCCTGAGATACCATCTAACTCCATCGAGAATGGTCCACATCACAAAATCTCAAAACTGCAGATGCTGGCGTGGATGTGGAGAGAAGGAAACACTTTTACACTGTTGGTGGGACTGCAAACTAGTACAACCTTTTTGGAAGGAAGTATGGAGAAACCTCAAAGCACTCAAGCTAGACCTCCCATTTGATACTGCAATCCCATTACTGGGCATGTAGCTACCCAGAAGGAAAAAAATCCTTTTATCATAAGGACACTTCTACTAGACTGCTTATTGCAGCTCAATTTACAATTGCCAAAATGTGGAAACAGCCTAAATGCTCATCAACCCAGGAATGGATTTATAAGCTGTGGTATATGTACACCATAGAATACTATTCAGACATTAAAAAAAGTGGAGGCTTTACATCCTTTGTATTAACCTGGATGAAAGTGGAAGACATTATTCTTAGTAAAGCATCACAAGAATGGAGAAGCATGAATCACTCAATTTTGATATGACGACAATTAAGGTCATGGAGGGGGAAGGAAAAGCAGAGAGAGGGAAGGAGGGACGGGGGTGGGGCCTTAGTGTGTACCACACCTTCTGGGGGCAAGACACAATTGCAAGAGGGACTTTACCTAACAAATGCAATCAGTGTAACCTGGCTTATTGTACCCTCAATGAATCCCCAACAATAAAAAAATAAAAACTTAGGGAGTCTAAGATTAGGTGAGCGCACAGCAGTGTGCTATTTGCAAGCAAACACAAAAGGATACAAACAGATTGAAGAGTAAAGGATTTTAAAGGATATATCAGACAAACATGACCAAAAGAATCCTGAGGTGATTATCCTAATACCTGACAATTATGATTCAATGGAAATAATAGCATTATAGGAGAAGCTATAGATTTCAAATAGCCACCCATGAGCATATATTTTCGCTGCAAATTTTAGCTACAGTTTGCAGCTCAAAATACATGAAACACCACATTACAGAATTGCACAGAGAAATAAATAAAGCACCAATTGTTATTTAGAGAATTTAATTCATCTCTCCTAGGAACTAACCAAGCTCACACACACAACAAAAAACATCTCAATCAGCAAGCTAATACATACATGTGGAACATTATGTCCTATAGACAAAGAGTAACCGGGATAATGGTTGCTGCCCCCAGGATTTGGACAGGCCTGGCTCCACTCAGGTGACCCCTAGATCTCTGTGAGGCCCAGTCCTGCTGGCAGTGTGACAGGGTCAGATTTTGAGACTCATATGCCTCTCAGAGAGAGAGAGACACACACAGAAAACCACCCTTAGACTTGAGTGACCAGGGTCTCCCTGCCTTGTGCCTTATTTGGAGGGCCTTTCTCTGTCCTTCCTATAGCTATGCCCTTGCCCAAGGACTAAGGAATCTGAAAGACCAAGAGCATATGCCCACCTGTAGCCCCTCTGCCTTCTTAGACCATGCTGCAGTGCCCCCAAAACTCCCTAGCCAAATGATTTCAAGCCTGCTTCCAGCACTTGCATTAATCTTATTTTTAGGTCTTTCCTCCCAAGGGTGGACTTTCCTCAGTATGTGCACCCCTCGTTCAAAAGGCCAAAAGGAGGTCATTTGCAGGGGAATAGTAGAGGTGGGGAGGGCTCGGAAATGTAGGGTAAAGTGAACAAAGCATGTAGCCAGACCCTTTGTGGTGCAAAGCTGGGGATAGGTCAGAGCCTCTGCCTGTGCTCTTGTCCCTGACCATATATTAGAGTTCCACATCAATACCATAACCCCGGTCACAACCCTCCCCTTACCCTATATGAGGGTGGTGATAAAACACAAGGAGCAAAAACAATCATTGCTGGAGGCCTAATTATGGCGTGCAGCCTGGTAGTGCCGTATATAGACTCTGCTTAGAGAGAAATGTGCTGATTTATGCAGTTCCCAACATTTAAAGGTGGAGACCAGACTGTGGCTGAATCAGAGCAGATCATTCTCTGGGATAAATTGCAACCCTGAGCTGTTGAGCAAAAACTGTAAAGGATCATCTATCCCCCTCCTGTCCTTTCTTCTCCTAACCTGCTACCAACTCCACCTTGGGTTTTCTGGTCATTCTTTTGAGCCCCATCTCTTCCCCACCCCAGCCCAGCACAAGGACTGGTACACAGACTCATCACACATCTGCTGAATGAATGAGCCCATCCTGCCACCAAGCGCAGGGGCTCAGGAGCTTCACTGTCAGGTTCAAGTCCCTGTTCTCACTAGCTCTTCCCCAGCTCTGTGCCAAGATGCCTATTCTAGACTGAAGTTTTGTGCCCCCAAAATGCATATGTTAAAGCCCTAACCACAATGCAATATTATGTAGAGATGGAGCCTTTGGGAGGTAATTGGGGTTAGATTAGGTTATGAGGGTGAGGCCCTCATGATAGGATTAGTGCCCTTATGAGAAGAGGAAGAAAGAGAGATCACTTTCCCTCCACAATGAGAGGACACAGCAAGAAGGTGGCCACTGGTAAGCCAGGAAGAGAGTCCTCATCAGGACCCAACCCTGATGGTGTCCTGATCATGGGCTTCTGGCCTCCAGAACTGCAAGAAAATGACTCTTTGTTGTTTAAGCCACCCAGTTGATGGCATTTAGTTCCAGCAACCCAGGCAGTCTAAGACAAGCACACAGCACACATGGGGTGTGGAGGTAGGGCACTGCAGGTTATCTTACATGTTTGAGAGAAACACAATGACATCATCTGTCAGACACCCACAAACTACAGCTCAGGAAAGTTGGCAGTTTCAACTTCAGCTTGTGCTACGTTGCCTCCATCATATCTTTACAAAGCTGTGTTTTCAATGGTTACAGTAATAAAAGCAAGTACCATGTGAAAATCAATGTAGAACAGGAAATGAGGTAGCAGTGCACAACCTGATTTCAAGTTTTGAGAAGTTATATGGTGCCTAGCAGGGATGAAGATCCCATTACTATGTAACTCTGCTCATATGAGATGGAATACAAATATTTTCTTCTTTCAATTTATCTGAGTTGTTTCTTCAAATGACCACTAAGCTGTTAGGACATAAATACTTACAAGTTGTTTGGATCTAACTGCTTAATGAAAAGAGCCAATAAGTATTTCTTTTGGCCTTGGGGCACCACAAAAAATTTACTAAGACACTAAAGGTACTAAAGACAGAGAAACTGGGTATTTTAGGTATTTTACTGTTTTAGGTGTTTTAACTCATTTCTGCAGGTCTCAATTTTTTTAATTGGGAAATACAAGCATTCATCTCAAGGCTATTGATAGGACTAATTAAGTGAAGATATTATATACACAATATTTAGAATGGCCCCTGGTGCAAAATAGCTGCTATATATATGTTGTCATTATTGCATAGAGACACCAAGTCAACAGCTGGAATTGCAGAGAAAATATCTACAATACAGGGTGGCACCTGTGGCTCAAAGGAGTAAGGCACTGGCCCCATATGCAGGAGGTGGTAGGTTCAAACCCAGCCCTGGCCAAAAACTGAAAAAAAACAATAGATAGATAGATAGATAGATAGATAGATAGATAGATAGATAGATAGATATAAAATGCATCATGGAGCAGTTTTCCAAAATTATCTCCTTTTATTAATAATGTAATTACCATAGACCAAGTGTTTGGTATGCATTACAGGAAGCACTGGACTGGGAGTCAGAGATGTGTTCCAGCCTCAGTTCAGCCTGGAAACCTTGTGCAAGGTCCTCCTCCCAAACCTCAGTTTCCACATCTGTATGTGGCATGTGCAGTGGTGACAGGGAGTCGGGGGGAGGGAGCTAAAAGTCTTCCCTCAGGTATATAAACACCAACAAGGACCAGGACCTGGCAGAGCAGCACTTCCCGTACTGAAAACAGTGCAAACATCAGGAAGCAAGTGATTAATATTTCGTCATTGACATGTTAATTACAAACTATCTTTATCAACTCATTACAGTGAGTTCCCTTCCACTCTGCAGGCCACAATCTGAAGGAAAGAGTTTCTGGGCTTAACTCTGAGTTGAAGGTAATTAAGCCACTCAGTTCCAAAACCATCCGCTTCAAACTGATTCAGACCTTTCACTAAATTAGACATCTCAAAATGTGTCGAAACAGTGAGGTTTGGCCAGCTGTATAATCAGTTCCATATTCAATTCCTTAAATAGAGATTTGTTGATAAACCAACCTACCATTTTAAAAATGTAGTTTTGTCTTTGGGGGAAAAAAATGATAAAGCTTTGCTTTAAAAAACTGATCTCAGTTTTCATCAGATCGAATTTCCTTTGCCATTTGCCTCTAGGGTTCCTTAAGGAGTCTGATTTTTTTTAATGCTGAGTTTATTCCTTTATTAGATAGTCATTGAAATTGACCTCATTCCCATCGAGGGGTGATTATGGATTCATTCCTTTTATAAGGCTGGTGACTGACAGAAGATACTACCAGGAACTTCAAGGAAATGTGTTTTATAAAACGAGGACTAGGGTTATTATATAGCTTATTTTGGCATGTTTTCCTAAATTAAAGAAAAATGAAAATGGAAACCTGGCTTCTCTCAGCTGAAGAACTCTGCCCAGAGAGGTGGGACTTTAAAATCTAAAACCCCCTAGAATATGAATAAAGATAGGTGTTGCTCCCTTAACTCAACCTCTACCTAGGTGGCCCGTCTCTGATATGAGAGCAGAAAGAAAACCTAGCCAGGGTTCCCAGACCTCCCTGAGGATACATGGTATTTCAATGTTTAGACTCAACCCAACAAAATAAATGATTGCCTTTACAGCTTTTATTTATTTATTTTTGAGACAGAGTCTCAAGCTGTCACCCTGGGTAGAGTGTAATGGTGTCACAGCTCACAGCAACCCCAAACACTTGGGGTTAAGCAATTCTCTTGCCTCAGCCTCCCAAGTAGCCGGGACTACAGGTACCCACCACAACGCCCGGCTTTTTTTTTTTTTTTTTTGCAGTTGTCATTGTTGTTTTAGCTAGCCCAGGCTGCATTCAAACCCACCAGCTTTGGTGTATACCCACTGAGCTACAGGTGCCACCTCCTTTTGTGCTTTAAAAGAAAATCATCTCACTTCAAACTGATTCCATAATCTCATAAACACCCCTGTTAGAAAAGTCAGGAAAGTCAGCAAGGCATTAGTTGCTACTAAAATTTTTTAAAAAGAAAAAGAAAGAAAGAGAAGTCAGGAAAAGAGGAAAGGCCTCCCACATTAGAGAGGGGTGGAGTCAAGAGCAGGAGTGTCCTTTCCACATAGCCTCTAGTGCCAGAGAGCTCAAGTTCAAATCCTGCCTTTGCCACTAACTAGCTGTGTGACTTTGAGCAAGTCACTTAACCTTTCTGTTCTTTGCTTTTCTCATATGTCAAATATGAATAACAATTAAGAATCAAATGGCTTAATATTTGCAAAGTTCTTGGAATAGGGACTGGTAAGCATTATTTGATAAGAGCAAACTGCTGAGGTTTTGTTGTCACGTCTGGCCAATAGATAGTCCTCCTTTGCTCCCAGACTGCCCCTCGCGACCGTCCATTTCCCCAGTAAACTCAGTGTACACTTTCTAGCTTTTGCTCACCCCTGCCTTCCACTCCAGACAAAAGTCTGGAAGGCCTTGACATTGTTCAACAACCCTCTGATTTTTCCTAGTTCATCCTCTCACCTTTCTTAGGGAGACTGGATCAGACCTGCCTCTGCCACCAAACCTCTAGCCTTCACTCTTAGCCCATCTCCACTTTACAGAGAAAATAATGCCATCAAAGAGAATTCCTCAACCTCCTTCCATACCTCTTACTCTTGCTCTTGCTCTGGCTCCTGACCACTCTCCTTCCCTTCTCCACTGTCCTTCCTGCCAGAGTAGAAAAGACTCCGTCATCCTAGCATCTGAGGCCTCTAGTGAGGCCTGCTAGTGTAGCTGTACAGATTGTGCACTGTGCAAGGGCATTTAGTCAAGGTGCCAGTAGGAACTGAAATCCAACCCGTTTGTATCCTGGAAGGAGATGTCCAGCATATGTGCTTTTTCTAATTCATTCATCCAGCAAGGCCCATCTTTTGAATTTAAACAGATATCCTATTAAATGGAGATCCTTGCCTCGGAGCTCAAAACCTCAGATACCCTTGCACTTCCAGAGCTCTTACGCTGTCACCTCTCTATAAGCCTCTCTTCTACCAGCTTCTAACTTCAGTTCCAGAGGTACCCTGGGCAGAGGACAACATTAAGGAAAAACTGGCCAACACCTGGAAATGGGGCCAAGAAATGACTGTGTGTTCCTTCAGTTCTGGGTGTTATGATCAGATGCTCCCACGCCCCTTTCTCTGATTCTCTAGGAACTGAGCCATCCAGTACAGTGGCCATTACCCACAAGCAGTTACTGAACACAAATTGAGGCTAGTCAGAATTGAGATGTGCTATTAGGGGTAAAGCGCACACCGGTCTTCAAAAATGTAGTAAGAAAAGAAGACTATCAAATACCTCATCAACAATTTTTATATTGCCTCTTGGTGTCCGTTTGCTGGGGCTATCATGACAAAGTACCACAAACAAGGTAACTTAAAACAAAAGAAATGTATTGTCTCACAATTCTGGAAGCTAGAAGTCCAAAATCAAGTCATCAACAAGATGAAACTGACCAGGGAGAACCGTTTCTTGCTTATTTCTATTACCAGGGTGGCCTTCAATTCTTGGTGTTCCTCGGCCTGCAGCCGTGTCACATATGCCTCTGTTGTCACTGGGTATTCTTCCTGTGTGTCTGTGTCATCACAGGGCAACTTCTTTTAAGGATACCAGTCCCATTGGATCAGGGGGTAACCCTTACCCAATCCATTATGACCTCATCTTCGTGAATTACACTTGCAACAATCCTATTTCCAAATAAGCCCACATTCTGGGTTGCTAGAGGTTAGGATTTCAACATCTCTTTTCATGAGACACTATTCAACCCACAACACGTGTTTAAATAATGCTATTTTGAATACATTGAGTTTAAATTAAATAATTGATTGCATTTGGGCTTACATTTCTATTGGACAGCATCACTCTAGAGGTGTGCACTGTAATTTAACTTGTTATTTAATGCTAATTAGGGAATCTTACAATTCTGAAAGAAAGGTTATTAACTTGTAGAAAATCAATAGCAGTCAATAAGTTTTATCCTGTAGACATGCAAACAAAAAAGATCCAAGCTAATGGATGTCTTCTGTAAATATTTTGGCAATTTTATTCAAACACCCTTTCTTTGAAGTGATGCTATGTTTTGTATATGCACACACACACAAAAAAAAAACACATGTTGAAAATTAATCCCCCAAAAAAAGAAATAAAAAGAAAATCAATCCCCAATGTGGCAATATTCAGTGATAGGGACTTTAAGAAGTGACTGGGGAAGGAAGGCACTGTTCTCATGAATGGATCGGTCCATTCATGGATTAATGGATTGATGAGTTAACAGATTGATGGGTTCTCATGAGAGTGGGACTGGTGATTTTATGAGAAGAGGGAGACCTGAGCTAGCACACTCAGCCTTTTCACGGTATGATACCCCACATAGTCTCAGGACTCTGCAGAGAGTCCCCACCAGCAAGAAGGCCCTCATCAAGCACATCCCCTCAACCTGGGACTTCTCAGCCCCTCAACTGTAAAAAGTAAATTTCTTATCTTTATAAATTACCCAGATAGAGGTATTCTTTTATAAGCAACAGAAAATGGACCAAGGTAAGAACTGTAAATATTTCTCTTTTTCCCCTACTTTCTTGTGAACTCTCCTTCAAAAAAAAAAAAAAAGCTATCTTGCTGGCTTGCTGATGAGTTAGTTAGCTAAATCTTTGACCTATGCTCACTTCATGGAAAGTTACGTTTTCAACATTTCGGAAACTATATTTTGATAAGGTGATTCTGAGGACAGGAGAGCCTGAATAGAATCCCTTTCCTTTCTGTTCAACTTTCAGCCTATTGCCTTTTCTGAGCAAGACCTGGTTCCTGCAGACATCACCACTACGGGGCTCCCTTTCCTCACAGACAGTTAACCAGTGAGCAGTGCAGGGACAAGAGTCAAAAGTGGTCATTCCAGGGAAAAGACAAGTTTTCAGGATCCATGGACCCTGCATGAAATTGCTGAGCCTTCTTGACCTTTAGAAGGCCAAGAAATTGCTGACTTGGATTGAATTATCCCTCCACGATCTGAGAGAATCCAGAGCAACCGAGGAACAGAGAAACTTCCCTTGGACACCTTGGCAGGGGCATGACGAGTCACTGATCCTCAGAGTCAGAGACCCTTCATCTCTGCCCATCTTCTCAACCAGATCTACACCCAAAGAAAGAGACACCAAAAGATAACAGCTCATCAGAGGTTCCTCAGAGAAGGATGATGTGGAACAAATAGATCCTATGTTCACTAAATAGAAATGGAAGTCGAAGAGACGAAGCACGCTTGAATTTTTTTTTTTTTTTTTTTTGAGCTATCACCCTGGGTAGAGTGCTGTGCTATCATAGCTCACAGCAACCTCCAACTCTTGGGCTCAAGCAATCCTCTTGCTGCAGTTTTTTTTATTTTTAGTAGAGACGGAAGCCTCACTTTTGCTGAGGCTGGTCTCGAACTCAAGAGCTCAGGCAATCCACCCACCCTGGCCTCCTAGAGTGCTAGGATTATAGGTATGAGCCACTATGCCTGGCCTGAATTTTTCTTTAAATTATAATAAACTTTAAGAAGATCCAAACGTATCACAAAAAGAACTGAAGCTTAAAACAATAAAAGGGAGCTTGAAAATTAATTAATTAAAGGACAGAATGTCATTGTCAAGCCATGAATCAAAAAAACTGGAAGATCAAGTATAAGAAATACCCTTAAAGCTCAGAGAAGAAAGGTAAAGAGATTAAAAAAAAAAAAAAAAAAAAAAAATCATGAAGGAAAAGACAAAGATTTAGAGGAAAGATCCAGAAATCCTAACATGCAAAGGATAGTAGATCCAGCTGGAGACAAAATAAGAGTAAGAACAGAGGTAATAATTAAATACATGTCAGAAGATTTCCCTGAACTGAGGGAAGACCTGAATAGCCTCTTGAGTCGGGACTGCCAGCTAAGAAATTATTCACATGCTAGAATGCAATAAACACATTCAAGAACCCAAAGGTGAGCCTGTAGATAAGAGACATGGGCGGCACCTGTGGCTCAAAGAGTAGGGCGCCGGCCCCATATACTGGAGGTGGTGGGTTCAAGCCCAGCCTCAGCCGAAACTGAAAAAGAGAGAGAGAGAGAGAGAGAGAGAGCTTGTGTGAACTAAAAAATGGTTGCTGCTTCACTTCTGCCCTCCAGATCTCCCTCATGAACCTCTCTCATGGCCCACCCTAACCAGAAATTTGTAGGTAAAGGTATTTGTGAAGTGTAGCTAAGAACACACATTTCAAAGCTACCATACCAGCTAAGGCTAAAAGAATTGAACATATTTAGATATTTTTAGTCCCATCTTCTCTGAGTGACTTCCAAGCAATGACTGAGCAAAGTGGTGTCACAAAGGCTCAGCCATTTCTGCCCACTGAGTGATCTCTTTCATGGGCAATTGCTGTCCCAGAGCTCCCCTGTCGGGCTGGCAGAAACAGCTTTAGGAATATATCGTGATGGTTCCCCCTGTCCGATCCTGCTTCTTCCCTTTCCTTTCACAGGTGTCACTCCACAATAAATCTTTTACACTCTGTCTCAGTATCATCTGCATCTCAGAAATAACAACCAACATAAAATAATTTTCAATGAGCTGTTTTTGCAAGTCTCTCTGAGCCCATTCTGGTTCAGGGGCTGCTCAATAAAAAGGTAGAAGAAGGCTCGGCACCCGTAGCACCACGGTTATGGCTCCAGCCACATACACTGAGGCTGGCAGGTTCGAACCCAGCCCGGGCCAGCTAAACAACAATGATAATGGCAACAACAACAAAAATATCCGGGCATTGTGGTGGGCACCTGTAGCCCCGGCTACTTAGGAGGCTGAGGCAAGAGAATTGCTTAAGCCCAAGAGTTGGAAGTTGCTGTGAGCTGTGGTGCCACAGCACTCTACCAAGGGCAACAAAGTGAGACTCTGTCTCAAAAAAAAAAGAAAACAAAAAAGGGTAGAAGAAGCTGTGCTCAAGGACACCAAAGAAAATATGTTTTAAATCAATGAACAAATTGGAAATTTCAATAGATAAATAGAAACTACAGGAAAGAACCAAATGAACATATTGGACCTAAAAAAATACCATGTCTGGATTTTTTTAAGTTTGCTGGATGAGCTAAACAAGAGATTAAAGGTGACAGAAGGGTCAACAAACTTGAAGATAGGTTGTAGAAATATCCAAGCTACAGGACAGAAAGGGAAAGACTACAAAATATTAACAAAACTTTAGTGACCCGTGAAACAATAGCAAAAGGTTTAACATTTGTATAATTGCAGTCCCATGAGGCAAGGGGAGAATGGGACGAAAAGTTTTGTGGAGCGTTAACAGTCAAAAATTTCCCATTTTAGGCCAGGCGCAGTGGCTCACGCCTGTAATCCTAACACTCTGAGAGGCCAAGGCAGGTTGGAGACCATCCTGAGCTCATGGGTTTGAGACCAGCCTGAACAAGAGTGAGACCCAGTCCCTAAAAATAGCCGGGCGTTGTAACAGGTGCCTGTAGTCCCAGCTACTCGGGAGGCTAAGCCAAGAGGATCGCTTGAGCCCAAGAGTTTGAAGTTGCTGTGAACTATGATGCCACAGCACTCTACCAAGGGTGACAAAGTGAGACTTTGCCCCCCCCAAAAAAAATTGCCCATTTTAGTGGAAGTTATAAATTTACACATTCAAGAATCCCAACAACAGGAAAAAAGTACAGAGAAAACCACGCATAGACACATCATACCAGCCTGCTGAAAACCAAAGATAAAGAAAATGATAGTGGCCAGAGAAAAATTATACATTGCTCCCTGGACAGCAATGATCTGAGTGACTTCTGACTTCACTTCAGAAATAATGAAGGGAAAAGGCAATAGATTCACATCTTTAGGGGGAGGAAAGCAGAATCATCAGCCCAGAAATCTATGTCCACTAAAATATGCTGAAAAATGAACGCAATGCTGTGTAACCATTATGACAACTCAGTGGGTTTAAAATACTACACATTATCTCACTATCTCTGTGAATCAGAAGTTGGAACAGGGCTTAACTGGGTTCTCAGTAAGGCTGCAACCAAGGTATCAGTTAGGAATCAGTTATTCATATGGCAACAGGACTGTTAACGAATCCTCTTCCAAGCTCACTTGTGTTGTAGCAGAATTAATTTCTTTGAGTTTGCAAGTCTGAGGCCATCCAGGACAACTGGACGTTATTGAAGTACCTCGCCTTCTGGGTCTGATTATTTCATGACAGCTTATGCGCTGACAGCTAGCAAGCAAAAGACACGCTAGAGCAGCAGTTCTAAGTCCACCTTCCTTAAATACAGTTCCTGTGGGTCGCCACCCACAGGTTGAAAATCACTGCTCTAGAGTCAGCTAGCAAGACAGTCTTTTACAGCGTACCATAATTGGGGGGAGACACCCTAGCACACCTGACATATTCTGTTGGTTTTGAGCAAGTCAAATGTTCCATCCACACTCAAGAAGGGGAGTTTATACAGGATATGCATACCACAAGGTTGTGATTCTTGGGGGTCACTCGATAGTCCATCACAATGAAAATGAAATAAAAACATTCTCAAATGAAGGAAAACTAAGATAATGCATTGCTAGCAGACCTACATCACAAGGAAAACTAGATGAAGTTCCTCAGGGGAAGGGAAATGACACAATTCATTGGAAACGTGCATCTTCAAGAAAAAGTGCAAATCCCTGGAAGTGTTAAATATGTAAGAGTGTGTTTTTCAAAATATACACATTCTGAATACTGGCTATTTGTCAGATGTATATGTTTTGTGAATTTTTCCCAGTCGAAAATGGCATATTCATTTTCTTCTTTTAATTATAGAGAAAAGAAATTTGACACAGGTCTCTCTCTGTCATCCAGGCTGGAGTGCAATGGTATGATCATAGCTCACTGCACCCTCAGATTTCTGGGCTCAGGTGATCCTCCTGCCTCAGCCTCCCTGCATAGCCAAGGCTACTGGTGCTCGCCAACCCCAGCACATTCATTTTCTTTTCTTTTTTTGAGACAGTCTCGCTTTGTCACCCTTGGTAGAGAGCCATGGCAACCTCAAACTCTTGGGCTCAAGTGATTCTCTTGCCATCTCCTTTAACTGGTCTATCCTGTGAGGAGATAAAGGTTCAGGGGTCACTTTTTTTTTTTCCATAATAGATGTCCAGTTGTCCCAGAACCATCTGTTGAAAATGGTTTCTTTCGGCAGCACCTGTAGGTCAGTGGGTACAGCATCAGCCACATACACTGAGGCTGGCGGTTCGAACCTGGCCCAGGCCAGCCTCAGGGTATGTGGCCGGGTGTTGTGGTGCGCACCTGTTGTCCCAGCTACTTGGGAGGCTGAGGCAAGAGAATCGCCTAAGCCCAGGAGTTTAAGGTTGCTGTGAGTTGTGACACAACGGCATTCCACCAACGGCGACATAGTAAGACTCTGTCTCAAAAAAAAAAATAAAATAAGAAAAGAAAAGAAAGGCTTGGTGCCCGTAGCACAGTGGTAATGGCGCCAGCTACATACTCTGAGGCTGGGGGATTCAAACCCAGCCCGGGCCAGCTAAATAACAATGACAACTGCAACAACAACACAAAAATAGCCAGCCGTTGTGGCAGGTGGCTGTAGTCCCAGCTACTTGGGAGGCTGAGGCAAGAGAATCACTTAAGCCCAAGAGTTTGAGGTTGCTGGGAGCTGTGACACCACAGCACTCTACCCAGGGCAACAGCTTTGAGACTCTCTCAAAAAAAAAAAAAAAAAAGAAAGAAAGAAAGAAAATGGTTTCTTTATTGTATTGCTTTGATGCCTCTGTCAAAAACCAAATCACCCTACAGATGAGGATCTACTTCTGCATTCTGATTTCATTGATCTATTTTTCTATACTTACACCAGTACCACACTGCCTTGATGACTACAGCTTCACCATAAGTCTTTAAGTCAGGTTGCATTCATCTTCCAATTTGTCCTTCTTTTTCAAGATTGCTTTGGATATTTCTAGATCATTTGCATTTTTATATAAATGTTAGAACCAATTTGTCGATTTCTACAAAATAGTTAGATTGAATTATGGTTGGAATGGCAACCAGATAGATCAATAATTTTAGGGATAATGGACATCTTAAAAACATTGAATATTCCGATCAATAAGTTTGGTTTATCTCCCCACTTACTTATCTCGTCTTTAATTTCTCTAAGTAATATTTTGTGGCTTTTGATGTAGACACTTTTAATGCAGAGGTTTTAAATGTAGAGTTCATTTCTTTTGTTAAATTTATTCCTAACCATTTCATGTTTTCTGACAATCCAGTAAAGGAAATTGTTTCTCTGATTTCATTTTCCCATTTTTCACCACTAGAATGGGAAAATACAATCGACTTTGGTATGCTGGCATCGTGTCTAAAACTTTGCTAATTTGCTTATCAGCTCTAGTAGATGTTCTTAGATTCCTTAAGACTTTTCTCTGTAAACAGTCATTTCATTTGTGAATAAAGACAGTGTTATTTCTTCCTTTCTAATCTGTAGGTCATTTGCTTTTTTACCTTGCCTTACCTCACTGGCTAGGATCTCTGATACAATGCTGAACAGAAGTAGTAAAAAAGGACAGCCTTGTCTTAGTCCCAATCTTGAAAATTTTTCAGTCTTTAGCCAGTAAGCATATTGTTAACTGTAGGCTTTTTGAAGACTTCGTTAATCAGATTGCCAGACGTTTCCTTTTAATTCTGGTTTGTGGGAAGTTGTTTCCTTTTGTGTTTTGTTTCTAAATAAATGGATGTTGATTTTTTTTTTCCCAAATGGTTTTCCTGCTTCTATTTCAACTAGTCTATGATTGCTAATACGTTTAATTATTTTGTTTGGCTTTTCACAAATTAAACTAACCTTTGATTTCCAGGATACATCTGAGTTTGCCCTGATTCATTTTGCTTTTTGTATGTTTCTGGATTCTGTTTGGCAATATTCTGTGGAGGCTTTTTGCATCAATGTTCATGAAGAATAGTGGTCTAGAACTTGGGGATTTTTTGTGATTTCTTTTGTTTGTTTATTTGTTTTCGGGGGGGGGGTTTGTTGTTCTTGTTGTTTGTTTTTGTAGAGACAGAGTCTCACTTTATTGTCCTCGGTAGTGCTGTGGCGTCACACAGCTCACAGCAACCTCTAATTCCTGGGCTTAGGCGATTCTCTTGCCTCAGCCTCCCGAGTAGCTGGGACTACAGGCGCCCGCCACATGCCCAACTGTTTTTTTATTGCAGTTTGGCCGGGGCTGGGTTTGAACCCGCCACCCTCAGTATATGGGGCCAGTGCCCTACCCACTGAGCCATAGGCGCCGCCCAGATTTTTTGTGATTTGCCAGGTTCATCATCAGGGGTATGTTGGGCTCAAAGGATGAGTTGGGAAGTGCTCTTTCCATTTTCTGGGTTTGCAGGCTAACTCCTCCTTAAACTCACTGATGAAACCTCCTGCAGTTTTCTTTGTGGGAAGGTCTACCATCTCCTTTAAGTTGCATTTTCTGCACGTATGCAGAGCAGGTACAGAAAGAGATGCACAGGAGGCTGGACAACAGATGTTACGATGGCCATCTCGGGTGGTCGTGTTCCAGCTGACTCTTCCTTCTTCTTGTAGGAAAGAAGAAAGGAAGGAACAGAGGAAGGAAAGATGTCTACAGTCTGAAGTTGCCACACCCTTACCTCCCATTCTCTCCTCAACTCCTACCCTTGCCAGGCCTTGATCTTACCTGACCTCTCCCCAGCTTTTCACCTCATTGGAAGATGTTTCATTGAAATACTTCCTTTCAGCGACGTCCATGGCACCCTCCTCTCACTATGCCTCTCTGGCCATCACTTCTCGCTCAACGTTGTGACGTTATCGGCCTCTTTCCACACTCGCCATTCCACGTCCTCTGGATTTTGCCCTCAAGTCTTTCCTTTGCTCAACTTAATTACCACCTCCATGCTAATGTCTCCCAAGCTTCCAATCGAACACGTCTGGCCCCACAGGGTCACCAGCCTCAGCCTGGCCAAAACTAATCTCATCATCTTCCACCCAAAATCTGATGCTTCTCCTGCAATCCAGTCTCAGAAGATACCACCCCCTATCCACCATTTGAACAAGCCATAAGCCTAAGTATCATTACTCACTCTCTCTCACACTCACAACCCATCACTCACCAAGTGCTATTGATTCTGTCTCCTGGTCTCTATCAGTCCATCCCCTTATCTGCTGCTGCTCCACCACCACTGCCTTGGCCCAGCCACCATCATCTCTTCTAAATCACCAAAGCAGCTATTGACTCCTCTTTCTGTCCACTGCCCCAAATTCATCCCCCACAAATGCCAGATGGGTATTTCTATAGCACAGATCTGACCAATATTGCTTCCCTGCTTAGAACTTTTTGAAGGTTTCTCATTGCTCTTAAGACCAACATCAAAATCTTAGACATGATATATTAGTTTAAGGATATGTTCAGTCTCCTCCAACACACTCTCCTCCAGCCTCTGACCTCTGTCTTAACCCCATATCTAAGAAGCGAGAACATTGCTATGGGCCAGGTTCAAAGGCCAGGAGTGCTTAGCTAGTATAGGGCAAGGACCGGAAGAGCTGGAGCAGTTGATGGAGGTGAGGAAGTCTCTCTCCCTCCTCAGAAAACTACCTTGCAAGTGGCTGGAGAAGTGGAAAGAGCCGAGGCTGCTCTCCCACCCACCTGAGGGTGCGAGCCTGCCATCTCCCACTCGTCCCTCTGACTCTTATTCTCAAGAGGTCAGAGACAATCATCTGGTTGGAGATTACTGACCACAGAAAACGAAAACCCAGACTTGGGGCTCGGCACCTGTAGCACATTGGTTATGGCGCCAGCCACATACACTGAAGGTGGTGAGTTCGAACCCAACCCAGGCAGCTAAACAACGACGACTGCAGCAAAAAATAGCTGGATGTTGTGGTGGGCATCTGTAGTCCCAGCTAACTTGGGAGGCTGAGGCAAGAGAATCACTTAAGCCCAAGAGTTGGAGGTTGCTGTGAGCTGTGACGCCACGGTACTCTACCAAGGACAACAGAGTAAGACTCTGTCTCAAAAAAAAAAAAAAAGAAAGAAAGAAAGAAAAGAAAAGAAAACCCAGACTTGAGGAAAAGCCCAATTTTCTGTAGCTTTGGGGAGAAGGTTCTGCTTGGGCCTCCTTCATAGCATCCTCCATTTTAATGTCTGACATCTTATATCAGCACTGGGGACTAAGGCCAGAGGGTTCCTTTGCTGGTGACTGTCCACACGTCCACAGCACAGCACCAGGCACTGTAACTGTTTATCTGAATCTTTATTAATGGAGGGTACAATGAATTCTCCCCCTTAGTTCCAAACACCCAAGCCAGAAGGTGAGAAGAAAAAAATTATTCATGACATTTGTTAATGATAATGAGGTAGGGGTCCTCGAACTACGGCCCGCAGGCCACATGCGGCCCACCGAGAACATTGATCCAGCCCTCTGGGTGCCTGTCCTGCTACAATGTGCATGTGTGGAATGTGTGTGGCACTCTCTGACTCCCCTCCACTCGGTCTCTCCACTCCTCCTCTCAGTCTCAGGCCTAACTGATGCACACTTGCATCACTTGTTACACCTAGCAGTGACAAATATGGAACCAGACATTGACCATCTCGTTTGCCAAAAGCAGGCCCATAGTTCCCATTGAAATACTGGTAAGTTTGTTGATTTAACTTTAGTTCTTCATTTTAAATATTGTATTTTTTCCCTTTTTTTTTTTTTTAATTCAAAATAAGATATGTGCATTGTGCGTAGGAATTTGTTCACAGTTTTTTTTTTTTTTTAAACTATAGTCCAGTCCTCCAACGGTCTGAGGGACAGTGAACTGGCCCCCTGTTTTAAAAGTTTGAGGACCCCTGGTTTAGAGACAGAGTTTCACTTTGTCGCCCTTGGTAGAGTGCCGTCGCATCACTGCTCACAGCAACCTCCAGTTCTTGGGCTTAGGTGATTCTCTTGCCTCAGCCTCCCCAGTAGCTGGGACTACAGGCACCCACCACAACGCCTGGCTATTTTTTTGTTGCAGTTTGGCCGGGGCCAGGTTGAAACCTGCCCGCTTGGTATACGGGATCAGCTCCCTACCCACTGAGCCACAGGCACCGGCCCCTAAATCTTCTTGCAATGTGACTGATGAGGACTTAATACCATGCCTGGGGCCTCCTAAAATCAATGATAGTACCACCAACAGCGCAGGCACCACACTCTGGGAAATAACCACACGCCTACCCTTCCAAGGCTTCATGACAATGCCATCCATCTCAACAGCTCTGATTTAAATATCTCAGGCACAGACAGCCCTTCTCAAACCTCTCCAACCCCGATGTGGCCTCGTCCTTGCATATACTTACTTAACATGTTTGCCTGATAACCCTAAGAAACCCTAAGAAACTAAGAAACTAAGAACTTCTCAAGGACGGGGGTTGGGGTGGGTGGGGGGAGGAGTGCGGAGGGGGGCCTTCCATGTTGCACATCCCTCCTGTGCTGAAGGCTACTGGGGTTCACTCACACCTATTGTTACTTTCTTGTTGTATGCCTGTCTTGACATCCCTGGTGAAGAAAGTTTTAAAGTGACTTTTTAAACATTCTAAACTTGGGCCAGGTGCAGTGGCTCACGCCTGTAATCCCAGCACTCTGGGAGGCTGAGGTGGGCAGATCGCCTAAGCTCACGAGTTCAAGACCAGCCTGAGCCAAAGCAAAACCCCGTCTCTAAAAATAGCTGGATATTGTGGCAGATGCCTGTAGTCTCAGCTACTCAGGAGGCTGAGGTAAGAGGGCCACTTGAACCCAAGAGTTTGATGTTGCTGTGAGCTATGATGCCCTGGCACTCTACCTAGGGCAACAAAATGAGACTCTGTCTAAAATAAATAAATAAAATAAAAATTCTGAACTGGCTTAAACTAACTAAAATACATCCTAATAGATGAAGGACCCAGTTTGGCGAAGGGCACAGGGATAAACATCTGCACCTCTTTGCTCATTTACATTTCGGGGTATTATAGAGCATCATATACAATTACTACCGGGAAGTCATTCTTGGTGTGCTGGGTAAAAGCTATCCTGTTTAGGGCAGTTTTTGTTTTGAATGGGAGTAACTGTGGCTAGCATGCTTGGAGTCAGGGCTGGGGCCTGGTCTCTAGGCTTTGTTTCTGGGGTGGATGAAGGGGCTGGCACCTTCTATAATGACACCAGGTAGGAAGAATCCATTCATACCACCAGAGTCACCAGGGTAGAGACAGAGAGCAAAGATCATAAGCAAATAAAAGCAGTGTCAACTAACTTAACTTTTTTTTTGCAGTTTTGGCTGGAAGCCGAGTTTGAACCCGCCACCTCTGGCATATGGGGCTGGCACCCTACTCCTTTGAGCCACAGGCGCGCCACCCAACTAACTTAATTTTTAAAAACATATTAAGAAGCAATTTGCGGTGGTCAATCTTCTAAAAGATTGAAGCCCTCAGAAAATCTGCGTACATGGTGTATTGATACCCAGTTTACAAGACTAGAAATTTAATTTTACTAGGTCAAATGATCAGCAAGGTTTATGGTCATCATGTCTTTGTTCTTAGGAAATGCTATTGATCATTTCTAGCAGCTATTTTACATTAAGTTCTTGATAAGTAATAAAACCTCCTATTAAACACTTTTGTTTATTTATTTATTTATTGCAGTTTTTGGCTGGGGCTTGGTTTGAACCTGCCACCTCCAGCGTATGGGGCTGGTGCCGTACTCCTTTGAGTATGCCACCCTATTATTAAACATTTTTATAGAGAAAGATAGCCTCTCTTACTGAAATGTTGTCCTTTATGATTTCTAGTATTCTCATTACTGCAAAAGGCAGAAAATATTTTAGGAAAATAACACTGAACTTATCTTTAAGATATTAGATAATATATATTATTGAAAGTACCTAACATGCTAAGGAAAAAAACGAATCAAGTCTTTTGAATGTGTGATGTGATTCAGTTTCTAAATCTGGAAATTTAAATCTACCCGATCTGAACAGTTTCTCCTTGAACCTGTTAACTTTTCAATTTATGCCATCCAGTTTATCTCTGTATTGAAAAAGACAGTGAGGGCAGCGCCTGTGGCTCCATATGTCAAGGGTGGTGGGTTCAAACCCGGTCCCGGTCAAACTGCAACAAAAAATAGCCGGGTGTTGTGGCGGGCACCTGTAGTCCCAGCTACTTGGGAGGCTGAGGCAAGAGAATCACTTAAGCCCAGGAGCTGGAGATTGCTGTGAGCTGTGTGATGCCACGGCATTCTACCAAAGGGCCATAAAGTGAGACTCTGTCTCTATTAAAAAAAATAATAATAAATAAATAAATAAAATGAAAAAGACAGTGAGGGCTCACCACCTGTAGCACAGTGGTTACGGTGCCAGCCATATACACTGAGGCTGGCGGGTTCGAACCTGGCCCGGGCCAGCTAAACAACAATGACAACTGCAACAAATAATAGCCGGGTGTTGTGGTGGGCACCTGTAGTCCCAGCTACTTGGGGGGCTGAGATAAGAGAATCACTTAAGCCCAAGAGCTTGAGGTTGCTATGAGCTGTGATGCCACAGCACTCTAGCAAGGGTGACATAGTAAGACTTGGTCTAAACAAAAAAAAAAAAAAAAAAAAAAAAGAAAAGAAAAGAAAAGAGAAAGATGATGAGGGGAATGAATGGATTTGCCAGAAAGGAAGGGGTTATTCTCTTGTGTTTTCAGCAGTTACCTTTAATGCCTTTGTTGATCTTGGAATGAAGGAAACAGATGCTACTGTTAGATAGGAAATGTGGTCTCATATAGTATTTTTAAGCTGTCAGCTATATAGGTAGTCTTTACACAGGCAAAGAACAAGTGTTTTTCTGTATCTTTATGTCCTTAAAACATACAAATATACCAATGCCCAAAGTTCGCCCACATTCCTATGCAGAGCACATTCTGTAACCCAGCGGTTCTCAACCTGTGGGTCGCGACCCTTTTGGGGATCAAACGACCCTTTCATAGGGGTCGACTAAATACATCCTGCATATCAGATATTTACATTACGATTCATAACAGGAGCAAAATTACAGTTATGAAGTAGCAACGAAAAAAATTTTATGGTTAGGGATCACCACAACATGAGGAACTAGCTGTATTAAAGGGTCGCGGCTTTGGGAAGGTTAAGAACCACGCCTGTAGCCCATACATGAAATGAATACTGTTATATTTTCCTTGTTAATGAATCGAACACTGCTGCACTATATACTATAGACTAAAATAAAACCATGTATCACATTAGTCACCAAAATTTAGAAGTCATGTTTAAACAAATGTTTTGACACTAGCTAATATCAAAAGGAAATTTATTCTTGAATAGCAACCATCTGGCATCTAGGAAGTAAAGTATTTTTCTTCCATTAAATTATACTCCAGCTCCCACTTCCTGGCATGCATTCAATTTACATTATCTCAAAATAAAGCAATCTTAGATACAGGGGGGGAAGGAACTTGCAGAATCCATGGGTTAAGATTCTAGGTTCCAAATGTAAGCCTCAACCATCTCCCAGCTCTTCAAGGCATCTAATAAGTATTGATGGATCAGGCATTGGGTCATTTTTTCTTGAGCTGACTCAAGGCTCGCCGCATTCTAATAGAGGGTAAACAGAATCTGAAACATCTTTATACTTTTAAAAAATCATTAAGAGCTAGCTGGTTAGCTCAGTTGGTTAGAAAGTGATGCTGATAAAAAATCATTAAGGATTTTTTAAGCTAAGAAGACGCTCAGAACACTGCTACACACCTGTGCTGGGTCAGCAGAGGCCTTAGTAGAAGCTATTCCTTTGTCTCTGGAAAAAGGATTTGGGCCTCTCTGGTCTTAGAGGCAAGATTTTCCAGGCACAATTCAGACTTGCCTTTATCAGCCATAGTTTGAAAGAACTATGTGTACATAGTTAAAGGGGTTTGAGGCCTTTAATTTATTGTCAAACTCTGATAAAGTCCATTTTTCATCTTCTATGCATAAACTTAAAGAACAGCTGGGATTTCAGTTGTTAAAGGCATTAGACAGGACTAAAGCCCTCTTTTACTCAGCACAAAAAATTTTATGTCTGGATTCTTGCATTGTTTCTCTGTCTCCCAATAAAGTAACACTCATCTCTTCTCCAATCTTTCCCTGGAAAATGGATTTTTTTAAAGGAGAGACGGTCTTGCTCTGTCACCCAGGGTAGCGTGGAGTGGTGCAATCATAGTTCACTGCAGCCTTCTTTTTTTTTTGCAGTTTTTGGCCAGGGCTGGGTTTTGAACTCACCACCTCCGGTATATGGGGCCGGCACCTTGCCGCCCCACTGCAGCCTTCTAACTTTGGGCTCAAGCAATCCTCCTGCCTCAGCTTGCCAAGGAGCTGAGACTGCAGGCATGCTTTACCATGCCCAGCTGATTAAAAAAAATTGGGTTTTTTTTTTTGTAGAAACAGGGTCTTGCTGTTGCTCAGGCTGGTCTTGAACTCCTAGCCTCAAGTCATCCTCCTGCCTTGGCCTCTCAAAATGCTCAGGAGCATAAAAAAATGATTTTTAGTTTAAATTAGATTTAACTAATAATAAACTTCTTTGAGCTGATCTGTATTCCAGTGGCTAGAGCTCAGAAAAGAACTTCACAAATGTATAAATCCCAATGAATTAAAATGGAGAGTTGCTTTTGAGGCAAGGGTACATGTCAAATCTATTAAGAGTAGAATATAAATGTCTTAACATAATAATTAAGTAAGGGAGGGGAAGGCTACGTTAACCAGTTTGATGTAAGCTTTCCAAATTGTATATAAAATCAGCACTTTATACCCCATAAATGCATTAATGTACACAGTTATGATTTAATAAAAAAATGGTTAAGAGGGAAAAAATGCCATTAAAAAAAAAAAAAAGAAAGAAAAGAAAAACCAGAAGCAAGGATTTCAAACATTTAAAACATAAGAGTTGCCTAAAATGCTCCCTTTTTCCATTGCTGCTATGAGATGTGCCAGAAGTTTTTCAGTAATAAAGTATGTCTGACCCAGATCTGAAAGACAACTCTTCACTTTCTAGCAGAGTAAGAAGTGACCTTGCTAGAGCCTCTGTCAGCCTAGACAGGCCTGGTCTGGTTATGGCCCTCCCCTAGGTCTCTCTGCTCTGAGCTTAGGCCTGGACACTGCCATCCAAAACACAGACAGGGAGACTAAATACTACCAAAGGCTGAAGGGGAACCAGCAAGAAAAAGGGCCTACCAGGCCTTCCTAAAGGTAGCCCTGCATGCACAGTACAGGAGGGTCCAGCGTGGGACCAGCTGCCTCCTGGCACCATGGAGGGTACAAATACCCACTGAGTACAATACCCTCCTGTACCTAAAAACCCAATGATGAAGCCAGAGACATAGTAAGTATCAATGAGAATCTCATGAAAACTACAGATTTTTTTTTTCTTTTTTTGGAGACAGAATCTCACTATGTCTCCCTCAGTAGAGTGCCGTGGCGTCAAAGCTCACAGTAACCTCAAGCTCTTGGGCTTAAGCTATTTTCTTGCCTGAACCTCCCAAGTATCTGGGACTACAGGAGCCCGCCACAACGCCCAGCTATTTTTCTGTTGCAGTTGTCATTGTTGTTTAGCTGGCCAGTGGGACTTGAACCTGCCAGCCTTGGTGTATGTGGCTGGCGCCATAACCACTGTGCTACAGGCGCCGAGCCAGAAAACTGCAGATGTTTTAATTCTACAAAATACTTTACACTCCGGGCAAGGCACAGCCTCCTGCCTGTAATCCCAGCACTTTGGGAGACCACAGGAGGAGCACTTGAGGCCAGGGGTCTGAGGGCAGCCAGCCTTGACAACATAGTGAGATCTCATCTCTACAAACAACTGAAAAATAAAAAATTAGCCAGGTGTGGTGGTGGCACACTCCTGTAATCCCAGCTACTTGGGAGGCTGATGTGGGAGGATCGCTTGAGCCCAAGAGTTTGAGGTTATAGGAAGCTGTGACTGCAACACTGCTCTCTAGCCTGGACAATAAAGCAAGACCGTCTCAAACAAAAACAAAACAAAACAAACAAACAAAAAAATTACACTCTGCACTATCTGCTTATCTTCCACCCCTCATTGGTTAGCACGCATTTTCTGTTTGCCTACCATGTGCTTACCATAGAAAAACCGGAAGCGTCTTAGTAGCCGTTTTCGGGTCCAAGAGTCTCTTGATCACTACAGAGCTAAAGGAAATTAAAATTTCAGAGCAGAGACTCATTTTACTCAATAAAAGTGTGGCTTACGTAAACAGTTTCTTTTTTTTTTTTCCTGAAAAGATCCCATTAGAACAAGTGTAAGGTATTTGGGGCACTGGATTTTCAAAAGCCAGATTGTTATGGAACGCTAATCCAAAGCATAGCAAGGACTCCTCTGTCCTGCCTGGATTGTGAAAAAAGAAGAGGCAACAGGCCAGGTGTGGAGGCTCACACCTGTAATCCGAGCACTCTGGGAGGCCCAGGCGGGAGGGCTGCTTGAGCTCAGGAATTCAAGACCAACATAAACAAGAGTGAAACCCCTGTCTTTACTAAAAATAGAAAAATTAGTGTCACTGTAGTCTTCAGCTACCTGGGAGGCTAAGGCAAGAGGATTGCTTGAAACTAGGAGTTTGAGGTTGCATAGAACTTCTACTACCCCAGGGTGACAGAGTGAGACTCTGTCCCCAAAATAAATAAATAAAAATTAAAAAAAGAAGAGATGACTGTGAGGAACTTGGGGGGACACATGCAATTTGGGGTCACTGCCACATCCTACCCAAGGACCATAACCAGAACCTCGTTCTTCATGATTTATTTCTAAATCTGGCGGATGAAGCCTGGATGAGTCTCCAGAAATGTCCCTAAGAATTAGGACTGATGTTACCTCAACCCAAGCTAAAAATATTTGCATGCATTTTGTATTTTAACTCATCTTTCCCTGGCACAGCTTTCTATTTGAAAAATAGAAGTCCATCAACATTTGCACAGACTTAAGGAGTCAAAACCAGGAAAACTTCTTGTTGTTGTAGTTGTCACAAACACGCTCATCTAATAAATGCTACGTCTAATTTAACATCGCTCCAAGTGTGGTGTCAAGTCTTCTTAAACCCACAAAACATGTTGCTTTGCATGTTTGCTTTGAGAAAGGAGAGAAAGTTTTCTTTTTTTAGGAGAGGTGCAATGACACTATTTAGGGAGACAGCAAAAAAAAAAAAAAAAAAAATGTGAACTTAAAAGTTTAGAAGCAATAGCTATAGGCAACCAGAGGCCAAACAGTCTTTTGGTAATCTATAAGAATAGTATGATTCTTCCTGAGCTTCTAAGAGGCTACCTGACAAAACAGATCTAAGAATCACTAGGTTGACTGGAAGTTACTTTTGGAAAAAGATGCTACTTCAAGTGGGCCTTAGATTCAAGAAGACAAGTCACGCAGTGTACCCAGGTACACGCCTGCTGCTTTCAATTTAAGCTATTTCATAGATTATTTCTCCTTGACCTACCTAAGGTGGGGGGGTGATGATTTAAAAATAGCTAAAAATAAAAGAGGACCCAAGGAAAAAATATTGACTCTAGAATATTGATTCTCACAACTATTCACATATCTTTTTCTTTTCATTTTTACAAATGAACAAAACACCAACACCATGAAATAAGTTTCAATCTGTGTAACAGAAAAAATGTCAGGTCAAGTGATGGCCTGGAAAGAAGTGAGAATGCAAAGTAGTTGGCTTTGAACTTTGATGCTGAGCAGACATGTCGAAATGAGTGACAAAGACCTATTCTGCCCAGAAATCCCCACTTTATTTTTAAGCCTGGAAACTGGTTATTCATATCTATACTGAACACTTCCTGTCCAAGGGCAAGCTGGTAGCAACAGACTGCCCAGTTTAGTAGCTGCCTATAGTCAACTGAGTCATTCATGGAATAAAAAGCAGCATCAAGCGTTAAAAAAAAAAAAAAAAAATCTGGCTGATTGAAGCTCTAAAAGGTATACAATGAAAACAGGTTTGACTATTTCATAAAACAGAGATAGATGGTGCCGTTACAAAACCCAGAAAGCAACAGGTAACACGGCATTGAGGCCAGCTGCTAGTCCTGAGCTCTTCTAGCACCGCTATCAAACTAACAGTTCTCCCACTCCCACCCTCTACACCTAAATGGTCCACTGACATTCTGCATTCTCATTTACAAAAATGCCTAAGACTGTATAATAGAATGACTCAAGGAACTAAACAACAACAAAATCTATTTATTCCATTTTCCTTTTCATTTGGTCCAATTACATTTTAAAAGGTTGCCTGAGAATTTCAAAGAAATAGGAATGCAGAGGACTAAAAAGCTTTATCAGCCTATCTATTAATCATAATGTTACATTAAGAACCCATCTTTGGGAAAGAAAGGAAAACAATTACTGATTGCAAGAACAACCCTTTCCCCAGCAAGCCTGAGGGCTGTGTCAGGCTTCAGCTAGGCTGCCTCTCCCAACAGCAATTATAATTTACCTGATTAACCCTTACACGTGTTGAAACAAGCCAGCTGAAGTTCCACTACTGGCAAACACAGGCAACGCCTCCCCTCCCCTACGCCCTTCCCCAGCCACACAGACCAGGCAACCCCACACAACATGCTAGGACGGGTGGCCAGGGCACAAAGGTCAAGTAATCACTCCTGGACCTCTAGTGTTATCAGCTTGATCAAGTCAGAGCAATGGTCGAGTGAGCCAAATAATTTAGACCAGCTCTACCCATAAAAACTGTCCACCTGAAATTCTGCAGTGAGCCTCCTTGCTCACCAGCAGATAGTTAACAAAGGAATTCTCCTCTCCCCAACCCCAGTGACCCAGAGTTAGGGACAGCCTCACTGGGAGAGGGTGAGGGCTCTATTCTTCCAGAGGCCACTTGCCACACACCCAGAAAATGAACAGCACAATGAACAGACCACGCTTTGAAATGATTCCCACGGGGTTTTCAAATTCAATCAAGCAGCCATTTGCCAGCTTTTCTAAGGAAATCATGCTTTTAACCCAGTAAGAGTTTTCCTAGCAATCCAAGCCAGCACGCACAGCCCTAGTTTCTTCCTGGCCCCAATTTGGCAGCCAGGCCCACGACGGCAGCATTCCTCAGTCTCACGCCCTTGTGTCTGGGCCCCTGCACTGATCCTGCCTGCAAAGAACTGGAACGCGGCTGTGTCCGCCAAACACCACCATTTCATCGGCCCCAAGTCTGGGCAGTACTTTGGAGAACAGCACCCCATGCCCCTCCTGTTAACTGCAACACCAAACAAAGTGAGTAAGGGGAGAAAACCACCTCCAGCCACAGCGGTCTGTCCCCTGGTTACCCTGCTGCTCACCTGGTTGCCTTTTACACAAGTGAGTTTTTTTTCAGTTTGGAGTTATGTCCTCCCTCCTCCCCTGCTCTCTCTCCACACTCTCTCTGCCCTTGCAGGCTCTGCTTCAGGCCAGGAGCCCAACCCACGGCCCTTCCCCATCCGTCCCCAGGGCTCCCCTCCTACGTCTCCCTCACTGTGCCCTTGGCATTCTGAAATCCGCCAATGGCCACACCCTGGGCTTCCTTCACTATTCTGGTTTCCCAATACTTCTTCCCTTCCCTTCAGTAGGTGCCACTGCCTCTGATCTACCTCTGCAAGGTAGCTTTCTAGAGAACCTTCTGCGAGACACTTTCTTTAATATCTCTTTACTCTTAAGACGGAGTTTAGATTTGTGATGCTGAGGAGAGGTGCATTTTCATTCCAGATTATTTCATAACTAACTTATTCAGGTCATTTTCACGCTTCCAGGATGTTTAAAATAAAAAGAACACTCAGTTTACGCATTTTTTACTTTTATCAAATAACTTGACAGGAGGAAAAGTTTCTTGGGTCAAGCCCACCCTTCCCCGCTTTTTAGAGAATGTGAAATGAGGAATTCTTAGTTGAGAGAACAGGCAGGCCCAGGCAGGGCTGTGTCTTTGAGTACAATCATAAGCCTCCTGATTCATTCAGCACCCCTAAGTGAAACTGTCTGAGCAGTGAGCTTCACACAAACTTTTTCTCACAGGTTAAGGGCAAGCCATCTAGCATATTTCCCCTGGTGTGACAACTGCTTAGCACTTTATGAGAAGTTTAAAATTTCTCAGAATGGCTCAGCTCACCAGTATGGCCCAAATCCAAGTTAATATGTAAAAAACTAAAGTCCCAAGAGTTCTAGGTTATTTGCCAAAGGTTAAGCATCAGTGGTTTTCTGGAACATGAGCAGAAGAAAAAACATGAAGGGAAAGGAAATGAAGGTGAAAAAGAAGAGGGGAAAATTCCCTGACTCTCAGTGGCCAGAGCTTTCCCCCAGTATGAAGAACTGTGTGATGTAAGAAACAGGGCAGGCCTGGTGGTCCAGGACTCTTAATCCCAGCACTTGGGAGGCAGGAGGATCACTTGAGGCCAAGAGTTGGAGACCAGCCTTGGCAACATTGCAAGACTCCATCTCCATAAAAATTTTTTTTTTTTAAATAAGGCAGGCACCGTGGCCCCTACCTGTAGTCCTAGCTATTTGGAAGGCTGAGGTATGAGGATTGGTTGAGCCCAGGAATTCAAGGGTTCAGGGAGATATGATTATGCCATTGCACTGCAGCCTGGGTGACGGAATGAGACTCTGTCACTAAAACAACAATAAAACACACACACACACACTCACACATACACTATGTGGTCTTTGTCCATGGCTCCTAGCCAGCGCTCCTAAAACCCTTGGAATTTCTTAAATGATAAGAGCAAGTGGGACACCTTTCTTATAATATTTGGTCTTGGTCTCCCAATTCCTGACGCAGAGTTCCTAAAATCCTTGGAATTTCCTGAGTGACAGGTGTTGAGGGTATTTCATTATTCATAAGCCCCTTTCCATCTTACCCAAGTTTATGTTAATGAGGAGACTCAGAAACTAGAATGGGACTGGTTACAAGAGGAACTCAGCAGGTGATTAGAGGTTTAAAGCTTTCAGCTCCCCACTCTGACAGTGGAGAGAGGCTGGAGGTTGAGTCCATCACCAACAGCCGATGATCTACTGTTCCTGGAGGTGCTGGGAGGCTGCGTGATGCTCTCAGCCCCCAGCATACCTTGCCCTATGCATCGCTTCTCTTTGGCTTTTCCTGAGTTGCATCCTTCCTTCCTTTTTCTCTTTTCTTTCTCTTTCTCTGTGATAGGGTCTTACTCTGTTGCCCAGGCTGGAGTGCAATGACCTGAGCATAGCTCATTCTATCCTTGAGCTCCTGGGCTCAAGGAATCGTCCTGCCTCAGCCTCCTGAGTAGCTGGGACTACTGCCACCACACCCAGCTAATTTTTCTTTTTTCCAACTTCCTTTATAAGAAACTAATGAATGTTTCCCTGAGTTTTGTGAGCTGTTCACCGAATTATTAGGCCTGAGGAGGGGGTCATGAGAACTCCCAATTTAGAGCCAGTGAGTCAATAGTACAGGAGACCTGGACCAGCAAACTTGGTATCTGAAGTGGGGAACGGTCTTGTGGGACTGAGCCCTTAACTTGTGGGGCCTGCCCTAGCCTGGGGCAGTTAGTATCAGAATTGAGTTAAATGATAGGACACTCAGTGTCCACCAAGAATTGGAGAACTAGTTGGTATGGGAAAAACTCTTCCATGTTTGGTGTTAGAAGCGCTGTGAGTCTATAGGAAAACAACTTTTTCCCTGTTAAGTGGAATTAAATGTCCCGCCTATATTCACGTTACCCTCACACAGCCATGCTTATTCTGTGTGATGCCACAGGGAGGGGCCTGTAAACAGGCTTTTCCAAACACTGGCTGGAGGTGGTGAAAGGTGATCAGGACAGGAATCTGCTGGCCACTAGGACTTGGAAAGCACACGGAAATGGAGAGGGTGGTCAGCCCCTCAGGGGACTGAGGGATTTGCTCCCAGCAGGGGCGGTCACCTCCTAGCCCCAGGTGCCTTCTCTCATTCCCTTGATTACCCACTAAATACTGAATGAATGCCCATGATGTGTTCCCATCCCTTAGAAAATGAGCTCCTTCTACAAATGGAACTTTACTCTGGAAGTGAGAACAACGTAACCTAAAAATTGCACCCTCATGTTAATTTGAAAAAATAAACAAATAAAAAACTCAAAAAAATTAAATTATTTAAAAAAGAAAATGAGCTCCTCAAACCCAGGCTCCCAGCTTTACCCTAGCCCCTCCTCAGCTGAGGCGCCCCCAAAGGAGGCCAAGCACCATCTATAGGGCTTCCCTCCACATGGGGCTGACCGCCGCCTCCCTGGCCCTCGTCCACCCAGTCCTAAAGCCCTACTCTCCCCTTCTTTCTTTCTACTTTCTTTTCTTTCCTTTTTTTTTTTTTTTTGAGACTGGCTTAAGTGATTCTCTTGCCTCATTCTCCCAAGCTGCTGGAACCACAGGCACCTGCCACGATGCCTGGCTATTTTTTGTTGCAGTTGTCATTATTGTCTAGTTGGCCCAGACTGGGTTTGAACCGGCCACCCTCGGTGTACATAGCCGGTGCCATAACCACTGTGCTACAAGCGCCAAGACTCTTTCTGCTTTCTGACCTGCTCCACTTCCGTTTCCTTTCTTGGTTCCATCTAACTCTTTATAAATGGGTACTCTCAGTGGCTAAACCCAGGGCAGAGCCTGCTCCTTTCCTCAGCCTTCCTCTCAGAGATCGCCTGAGGGGAACCAGCTCTCCCCTGTGACTACATCTTCACACACACTCTTGCCCAGGCGCCTGAACACAGGCTGGGTCTTGCCCTCTGCACCGACTCCTGGTCCTTGCCAGCTTGGTATCCCTAAAAAACTACTTTGCACCTGCCCTCTTTCATCTGGCTCAAAGCTCTCCAAGTCCTTAAAATAATTGTTTTTGTCCTAGGACGTATCATGGGCATGTTTTAGTCTAACACCAAAGTTCCCATTTTTCCAATAAGAAGATGGAAGGTCCAAGACGTTAAGTAGCTATTGAAGATTGTACACAACCAGTGGCAAAGTCCAGAGTAGAGCCAGTGTCCTGCTCCCAGTGCCTTGTCTGTTACCTATAGCAGAAGTCCAGCTTTTCTGCTGGCCCCAGGTACCGCTACAACACCCTCCAATGCCCTCTATGAACCCTGCACTCGACACTTCCGGAAGCTTCCTGACCCAGTAGATAGCACGTGCAAGTTCCCTGCCTGTCACAGCTTCTTCTTTTCCTCTCCACTGGCTTAAGGGACACAGACAAGGAACAAGCTACCCCTCTGTCAAGTCCCTGCTGCCATCTTGATTTTGGGGGAATACTCCATCTTCTGGTGGATTCTCACGGGCCCAGTGTCTGATCCTCAGCTCTCCTCATGTATTTTTGCCCTGTGAGTGCACATATACGAAATGTGATGCTCTGAACCAGAAGTTCTCTGAGGGCAGGGTCATCCCCACACAGGTCTCTGCCTCCCCAGGCCCTGCAGAGAGGGACTGGCTTAGTCAACATTTGTTGCTGTTAATACCTGAGATGCCAGGAAGGCAGCAGTGGGTAAAAGAGAAGGGTGCACCTCAGAAGCAGGAATCTACTAGACTGTCCACAGAAGACAGAACAGCCTGTGCTTTGGGGCTACGTCTGTGCCCAGCTCCTCTGTCTATCTCGCTGAGTGGGCCACATGAACACGGGCACCAGAGCCAGCTAAGCTGGCATCAAGCATACATGGAAGTTCATGACTTGCTTGTTCTCTTGACAGTCAACCCGACTTGAACAAAGGAGGCCCGAAGGCTCCAGAAGCCTGTCATAGCCCTGAGAACAGGATTTAAGCAATTGCTCTTTCAGACATCAGAAAAGCACTGGGCCGCAGCCCCCACAGCTGCTTCCTGAAAAAGGTGTTCTGACTCCCAGATACACCAGGCCTGCTGCGGTGTGCTCAGGGACAGTGAGCCAGTGGGATGTCATCTGCTCCTGCAACAGCACATCCCATGTCAGAATGCCGACTCTGGTCCCACCCACGCACATGCACACCTGTCCCCCAAGGAAGAGCGCGCCTACCCAGCACGCTCCCTGGACAGCTAACTTTCCCTGCATGATATTCTCAAAGGAATGAAAACAAGTGAACTTACTGTTTACCTGCTTCTCACTTGGTCTACCACGTTCAAAACTCAGGATCTAACTGGATCTACTTGGAGAGCTAAATTTCATTTCACAATGCCTCATCTTTTCCAATAGGAGAACATGAAATAGGAAATCCCCATTTTTTTCAAACATTCCATTTAGGTTTCATAAACTCCCCCAAAAGGCAGTGCATGGCACCTACACAAACAGATTAAGTCTGTCCTGCTTCAAGAAGAGCTCACAGAAAAGTCCAGAAAGCTAAAACCTTGTGTTTGTAAAAATCCTTACTTGCAAACCACTCACTAACAGGGGTAGAAAGGGTCTGGCAATCACCTTGCTAGTCCTTACTGCCTCTTCTCTAACTTGACCATGTTAGACAAAAAGATCCACAAAGGTGCTTCTAACTCTTAATTATAGTGCTTCTATGTGTATTTGTAGGAGGTAATAATTTCAATTACAAAAGACATCTCACTATAGGCTTTCCTTAAACATTAAAGATACACATATGGGCCAGGCCATGACTCATGCCAATAATTCTAGTACTCTAGGAGGCCAAGGCTGGTGGTTGAGCTCAGGACTTTGAGACTATCCTGAGCAAGAGTAAGATCCTGTCTCTACTGAAAATAGAAAAATTTAGCTGGGCATTGTGGCAGGCACCTGTAATTCCATCTACTCGGGAGGCTGAACCAAGAGTATTGCTTGAGCCCAAGAGTTTGAGGTTGCTGTGAGCTACGATGACACCATGGCACTCTACCCAGAGCTAAAGAGTAGACTCTCTCTCTCAAAAAAAAAACAAGGGCCAGGGGAGGTGGCTCATGCCTGTAATCCCAGCACTCTGGGAGGCTGAGGTGGGTGGATTATCTGAGCTCACGCGTTCAACACCAGCCTGAGCCAGAGCAAGACCTCGTCTTTATTTTTTATTTATTTATTTTTTTAAATATTTGTTTTAGTTTTTTTAGGTTTTTTGTTTTTTTTTTTTGTAGAGACAGAGTCTCACTTTATGGCCCTTGGTAGAGTGCCATGGCATCACAGAGCTCACAGCAACCTCTAGCTCCTGGGCTTAAGTGATTCTCTTGCCTCAGCCTCCCTAGTAGCTGGGACTACAGGCACCCGCCAGAACCCCCGGCTATTTTTTTGTTGCAGTTTGGCCGGAGCTGGGTTTGAACCCGCCACCCTCGGCATATGGGGCTGGCGCCCTACTCACTGAGCCACAGGTGCCGCCAAGACCTCGTCTTTAAAAAAAATAGCCAGGCATGGTGGCGAGTGCCTGTAGTCCCAGCTACTTGGGAGGCTGATGCAAGAGAATCGCTTAAGCCTGGGAATTTGAGGTTGTTGTGAGCTATGACACCACAGCACTCTACTGAGGGCAACCTAATGAGCCACCGTCTCAAAAAGAAAAAGGTATACATATGATTTGGTTTTAATTCCATTTAATTCCACTGTATTTTTAAAGAACAATCCCCCAAATGAAGAGAGGTATAGTTGTGGTTAGAAAAAACACAAAAATGTTGACAAATAAACCATTTGTGGCAAATCCAGCGACTCTGCATTATTCTGAAATGAAATCATTGAGTCCTGAGAGGTTTCTGGCCCTACTGCATTCTCTTTCACCCATCCACTTTCTGGCTCCTTCCTAAATTACCAACAGCCAGGATCAGGAAATTTAATCATCCATGTAATCCCTACTCTTCAATGGCATCATAATTTGGGGGCAAGAAAGGTATGATGCGTATTCAGTCTGATGAAAATTTCAGAAGCGAGGAAGCAAAAGCCCCAAATGAGTTTAAGTTTACAGAACTAGAGGGGTCAGGCAATGCCAAGTTATCAAGTGATGTCAACTGCAGGGGAGAGAGTACGACAGATCTTGAGATGGATTTTCCACTCTCAGTCCTTGTCAGCACACCACACTCCCAGGGCTAAGGACCACATATGAGGAACAGACGATCACATCCAAGTCCAAGGTTTAAAATAACGTGCAGGGCGGTGCCTGTGGCTCAAAGGAGTAGGGCGTCGGCCCCATATACCGGAGGTGTCAGGTTCAAACCCACCCCGGCCAAAAACTACAAAACAAACAAACACACAAACAAACAAACAAAAACATGCACAGTATCTTTTACATTAGGTACGACATCAAGGTCAGCCGCACCAATGCTCTCATCAGCTTTAACCCCCTTTCCTCCTCATTTCCTCTGCAAAGCAAGGGCTGGGGAAAGGAGGGAATAGAAGAGAAAATTGGCAAAGTAACGCTGTGTGGTGAATCACGTGAGGTTAGAACAGTAAGAACACTACACCAGGTGGCCACTCACATAACATCACTGGGACTCTTTATTATGGAAGATGATACTCACTACCACCAGGAAAAAACTGAACTCTTCTTCTCTGTGATACTCGGTTAGGTACTGGTCCCATTCTTTCTAGGGGAAACCTCTACTTTTCCTTCCCCCCAAAGAGTTATAATCACCAGAATGTAGGGCAATGCTGATCCTGAGGCCCTAAAGTTTCTACAAGGCTGGCATCATGTATGTGGGGTGCAGCCTGCTCAGTCACTCCACTGGCAAGCTTTACTGATCACAGTGAGTTTCCTGATCAGGCCACTGGCGACCGGGGGACCCTAGCTATGGCACACTACAGTGAGCTAGCCCCAAGGTGACCTGGAGCCCAAAGAAACCACTGCAGAAGTGCTGAAAAACAAGGTAAGCTCCAGCTAAGTCATATTTAACCCAAGGAGAGCTATACCTGAGGGTACAAATGCCTATGTGCAATCCCCAGAGAACTGACATATTATCACCAGGAGACAGGACAAACTGACCAAGTGTTCACTCACTAAAATCACTCACTTCTGTAGACACATCTTAACAGATTTTAAAGCAACTTGAAACTCAACAGATACTACATTTGTTATTAATTTGTTATTAATGTAACATCACACACAGGTAACTGAACCTTCTCCCCTGTCAACAACCGGGAGAGTCCATGTTCTCCACTTTCAAGCTGGCTACTGCCCAGGAAGTGAGGTACCTTCCTTGTCCCACAGGTACCCGGGCACCTCTCACTCCAGTGGGCTCCAGGCGCCTCCTACCCAGCCCTGCAGGACCCCTAGATCTTCTAGGGCCTAGAAGGATGCACTTGAGAATTCCTGCCTGTGTTCCTGAGCAGCTGCAGAGCCAGGGCCTGGCTCTTCTTTCTCTTCCAACACACCTGGTCTCTCTACTCCTTGCTTCTGAAACTGGGGTACATGCAAACACAGAACACGGGAAGCATCTGCCTGAGTGCCAAGTGTACTTTAGGAAGGGAGAGGGCAGCTTTTAGACCTTCCTGGAAGGGTTAAGCAAGGGTGCAAAGCACAGGCTCTATAGTTAGTCAGCCTGGGTTCAAATCCTCACCCTCCCTTCCCCAGCGTTGTGGATTTAGAATAAAGTTTTTAACTTCTCTGAATCTCAGTTTTCTTAGTTATTAGGCAGAATGAACTACCCAATAATAAAGCATTCTTATACAGGTATTAAGTGAGATAATATACACAAAAAGGTGCTGGCCACCATGTATGGCACACGAGGAGCTCAAGACACTTTAGTTTCAATATTTTGCTTCAGACTTCAAGGAAATTGGAGACGCTGGCAAGCCACTGTGGGCGCTGACCCCAGTGATCAAAGACACATGCTTGTTTTTGTCTCTGCTATTAAGAGTACTTTAGTGGAAAATTTCAGAAACCCTAAATAGATTTGTCGTCTAGGTTTAGAAAGCACTATTCCTATAAAGTGAGCCCAGACAACTTCTGAGCGGTGCTCTAAAAAGTTTAAACCTCATTTAAAATTAATTAATTTCATAAGGCTTTATTTGGGCTTCCTAGATGGGAGGTCTTAGGTCTGGCCTGGGGGTTTCATGGGGGGGAAAACCCCTACAGACCTTGTAGTCAAAAAAGTTCATAAAGAAATAGAGACAAACAAAACTAACAACCACAGCAGGGTGAAAACACGGAGGGAGGGATGGATGTTAGGGGAATGCTCTGAAAGAACATCTCCCCCAAAATGAGTCTGGTTGGAGATATGACCTACTGGAGGAAGGGCAAGAGAGTGATCTTAAAAAGGAAACAGCATTTGTGGGGGGAATGAGCAGGTAAATAAATAAGGTGAGTCCAGGGTTGGACAGACCAGTCAGGTGGTGTGGTGGATATTCGTTGTTGTTTTAGGGATCTGTGTTAGAACTCCCTTCCTATCTCGAAGCAGCTCCCATTTGCCAGTGGTTATAGGAGTCAGATACCTATCTCCCAAAACCAAAGCTGGAACCAGAAGTCCTTTAGCCCACAGCAGCTTACATCTGGGATTTTAAGTGTTGGGGATGAACAAATATTCAGCCACATCTGGAGTACTAGCAGTGACAGAACTGAAACCCACAGAAGCAGGGAAGGCAGTGGTGACGTCCTCACCAGATGGTTCTTGGGTCTTTGGCTGTATTTCCAGATGCATTTTCAGAGGCTAGTTTTCCAGACTGTCAGTGTATGTGTGAACTACCCAAAATCCCACCAGTAAATTTAAAACCCTACTTCTTGCAATCAAGAACCTTGATGACAGACGTGGTTATGTTAACAATTAAGGTACAAATACCGAGATGGGTAAATTGCTTGAGCTCACGAGTTTAAGACCAGCCTAAGCCAAAGAAAGATCCCCCTCTCTAAAAATAGCTGGGTGGCTAGCAGAGTTGTGCAGCGGGAAGTGTGCTGGGCCCATAAAAATAGCCAAGAGTTGTGGGGGGCACCTGTAGTCCTAGCTACTCGGGAGGGTAAGACAAGAGGATCACCTGAGCCCAAGAGTTTGAGGTTGCTGTGAGCTATGATGCAATGGCATTCTACCCAGGGTGACAACGTGAGACTCTATCTCAAAAAAAAAAAAAAAGGTACAAATGCTGAGGTCCTAATCCAAGGCAGGGACGGGGCAATAAAAAGGAGATGTATTCAATAGAAAATGAAGACGATGAAGTGCCAATTGGTGAACAATTGGAAGTAAAAGATGAAGGAGTGGGCAGAGTTGAGGACAACTTCCAGGTATGTAGTTTGGAAGCCAAAAAGAGGGCAATGACAGTGAAAATACAGGAGTATCACATACGTGGAGAGTAGAGAAGGAAGGGCTCAGTTTACTGAATCTAGGATGCTTATAAAACAGTCAAAGCCTGGTGTCTTCTAGGAGGTTGGTTGTATACAGGTGGTTCTTACAAAGACCCAGACTAGAGGTCTAGGAGATTAAAAAGAAACATCTAGAAAAAGAAAGGAGACTAAGAGAGGGTAGGTAGTGTCATAAAAACCAAAGAAGGACTTTAAGATTGCAGGGAATCTGGTCTCTTAGAGTCGATGTACTCTCTGTTTTTCAAATGTGAGCAACTAATGCAATAAATTTTCCTCTTAGAACTGCTTTTGCTGTATCCCAAAGATTTGGGTAACTTATGTCTTCATTGCTGTTACGTTTGAGGAATTTAACAATTTTCTCTTTTATCTCTTCCTGAACCCAGCTATCATTCAGCGTAAGATTAATTTTCATGCCTTTGTGTGGGGATGAATGTTTTGGTTGGAGTTGAGTTCCACCTTTACTGCCTTGTGGTCTAAGAAGACATAAGGTATAATTTCTATTCCTTTAATTTTGCTGAGATTTGACTTGTATCTTAGGATGTAATCTATTTTGGAGTACATACCATGGGCTAATGAGAGAAATATATATTCTTTTGCTTTGGGATGGTGTGTTCTGTATATGTGTATTAACCCCATTTGTTCTAGGGTCAGATTTAAGTCCTTTGCATCTTCGTTTAGTTTCTGTTTAGAGGATCTGCCCAGTTTTGTCAGAGAGTGTTAAAGTCCCCAGCTATTATGGTGTTATGGGATATCATTGCTCAGACCCCTCAAGGTTTGTTTCATAAATCTGGGAGCATTTAAGTTGGGTGCATAAATATTTAAAATTAAAATGTCTTCTTATTGTATTGTTCCTTTGACCACTATGAAGTGCCCATCTTTGTCTTTCTTAACTTTAGTTGCTTTGAACCTGCTTGTATCCGAAAATAAGATTGCAACCCCTCCTTTCTTCTGATTTCCATTTGCTTGAAATACTGTTTTCCATCCCTTAACTCCGAGTCTTGATTTGTCCTTCAAGGCTAGGTGTGTCTCCTAGAGACTAGTTTCTTAGAGTCAAATGCAATTTTTTTTTTAAAGGTAAGATCAGGAGATCAAGATAAAAAATATGAATTCAGGGTCATTGGTGATTTAAGCACCTGGGAAGTCACTGCTGGTTTTGGCAAGTGTGATTTTTTTTTTTTTGGGGGGGGTAGACTTTGGTAGGATGAGGAATGACAAAAACTGAACAAAGAGGAACCATGCAAAAATTCGTTTTACTTTCAAAGTTCATTTTTAAGGGAGATGTAAGCAATACTCAAAATTGGACAAAGTGGCAAGGATTACATTTAAAGAACAGAGATCATCCTTTCATTCAATCCGCACTATTTACTAAGCACCTCTTACTGCATATGTCCTGGAGACACCGTGGGGAATACAACCCATGTGGTCTTTTGTGTTCTAAAAGAGCAGAGATGTTAGCCAGTGGAGTGAGTACCAAGGAGGAAAGGAATGTGCTGGGAGGGAAGGTGACAAGGCATCTGAGTTTGGGTTGTGAGGTTCAGAGAAAGCCTCTTTGAGGAGCCAATCAAGAAATGGAGGCAGGTGGATAGAGGGAGATCGGGACAAAAGAGCATCACGTGCCAGTGGCCTAGAATGGGGAGCTTGAGCTCATCTATATGCAAAGGGAAGAAACATGGGGCTGACTGGTGCAGGAGTCACTCTAGACAGAAGGAATGGCATTCTATTCTGCAGAGGGGGGACAGCTCTTCCACAGACACCGGGAAGGCGAGTGTGAATGAAGGTGAGTCTGTTAGTCAGGGTGCAGGAAGTGGAGGGAGTCACCTAATGGCTGCTGTTTTCCTGGTGAGATAGCAGACCTGGTGAGATAGCATGAGAGAACCGGGTGAGGTGGAGGCAGAAAATGGTTATGAAGACCAGTGGAGGAGGAAGTGAACTCACCACTCAACCTCACTCTTTTCTAAGTCCTCATGAAGTGACCCCCCCCCCCTCTATAGGGGCTTTCTCAATTTCTGAAACCAAAGCTGCAATCGTCAGGGCAAAGAAGCCCCAGAATGCCTTGATGCTTAGTGCCGGAAAGATCCTCGGAGATCTCAACTGCCACTCACTTTTATTACTTCATAATTAAGCAATTTACTCAACAGGAAGCAGCTAAATGCCAAATATGTGGCTATCAGCCTATCTGCTCAGCAAGGCCCCCTCCATTGGCATTCTCCTTAATAAAGCGAGCTTCTTCCTTCATTTCCCTGGTTGCCTACTCATTTATGTCTGTAGATCTTTAACTCATTCTGTTTTTAATACAGCAAGGCCTGGATTATTTCTCTCTGTTCAATATTCAAGCACAATCACCTATTCATTGGTAAGCATGCAAAACGGAATCAATTCTTTAGGAGGTAGCTATAGGCTGGGGACGGAGGTTCAGCACCCTTGGCACGGAGTCAAGTACATTCTGAGCTATGATGGCTTAACAATATCTCCAGTCATTTGCCTCCACATTCACGCATATACACGAATATGTTGGTCTCCAAGAACTTGTGGGTCTGACTTCATATTTTTTTCAGATTTAATCCCAAAAGTATACTAGTCTCTCACTGAAGTTCAGAATAACGACTTAAAAGTATCTCCCATTACAGCAAATTATGAATCAAGCATCCAAAGGCAATTTTCTTGCAATAAGACACTATGAAGAGCTCAGAGTGATCTCTCACGCAAAGGGATAAGTAAGTCCACCAGAAGGAAAAAAGAAAAGCTAACGGTGAGAGGAGGAGGGGAAAGATTAGTAAGAGAAGTAAAATAACTGACATATTTAGCTTAGCTCTTTCATGTCTGAGTGGCAGCAGCTAAACGGAGAGTTCTAGATCATCACCAGTAACCCACCCATATGAACCGACCAGGACACACAAAACACACAGACACTCATCCTCTACTTCCTGGCAGAAGATGGAAGGATTCTACCCGTCTAGTCTAACACAGCGCTTGCTTAATCTCCCTTTAGGGTTACTCATTACCCTACCCTAATTGCTAGCAATTTAAAATTCCAGCACCTCAGATTATTTTAAGAGAAATATTCTGGGCTTTCTTTAAAAAGCAGAGAGGTGGCTCTACACCTCTGGCTCAAGCAGCTAAGGTGCCAGCCATATATGCTCTGAGCTGGCAGGTGAATCCAGCCCTGGCGGGGCCACCAAACAAGGACAGCTGCAACAAAAAAAAAAAAAAGAAAGAAAGAAAAATAGCTGGGCGTTATGCGAGCACCTATAGTTCCAGCTGCTTGAGAGGCGGAGGCAAAAAATTGCTTGAGCCCAGGAGCTGGAGGTTGCTGTGAGCTGTGATGCCACTGCACTCTACCCAGGGTGACAGCTTGAGGTTCTGTCTCAAAAAAAAAAAAAAAAAAGCAGAGAGGCCAGACCATTTGTGGCAGATCTGCAGAACAGAAGTGATGGGAGGAGAGAGAAGGCAAGGAACAAGCAGAAGGGGCCCATGGACCCCTCCACTCCCCAGCTTGCAGGCTGCTGGACATTTGGAACAAGCCATCAGGCCAGGAGAGAAGACAGCGGATGCTGCCGGAAGAATGTATTATACATAGTTTGGGGAACTTCTGCTTTCTGCCCCCACTTTCTCTCTCCTCAAAGAGATGGAAAACACACTGGGGAGAAAATGCCAACTTAAGTGCTACTTGTAATTCATACAAAAGTTCACCCTTGAATTCTCTCACCCTGGTTCCTCTTTGCCTTCAATTTGCCTTTGACTACTTTCGACTTTCAAAAAATTGCTCTTATAAAGATCTAGAAAAGAAAAGCATCCATCAGAACAGAGGCCACAGCAAGGGAACATTAATCCTGCAAGCTCCACATCAAGTTTAAAAACAAGGCTCTGGCTGTCATTTTTCATTCATGACAGCCCGATATTTCCACTAAACAAGCCTCCTTTTTATTGACTATTTCCTTCACACAGCATTAAACGTCAGTCCACAGAGACTACATTTTGAAACTTAGGGCTGTACTTTGTGAAAGAAGCAGTGAAAGACAAGAGGACGAGTTTCAAGGGCTCTTCCTCACTGATGTCCACCAACTGGAGAAAGGATGGGGCTCCTCCTGCTGCAGGGAGTGTGGACTTGAACTTTACCAGTTTCCCAAGAAGCTGCTTGAAAAGAAAGGCAATTTCACAATTTCTAACAGTCTCCCCTCTTCCTCTCTAATTTCCCCCAACCACCTCCGCTCCCACCCCCCACTCACAAGAGGACTTTTGTATATGAGTAAAGTTTCAGGGAACAAAGCTTAGAAACGCTCGCACGCGAATAAACTCCCCAAACGAACACCAGCGTTTAACTGTGTTTTGGTTGGAGCTTTTCCAGCCCTGTCACCCGTCTGTTAGGGGTAAATGAAACCCTTTGCTTTTGCAAACTTAGAGACAAACTCGCCTCAGTTTCAGGCTACCCAAGCCCCTCCCCGCCCCCCGTCTTTCATACCCCCAACAAAATGAACTCACTGCGAAAGCTAGCAAGGGGCAGGGGGAACCCAAACTATTCCCGGAGTAAAGACTGTTCACCTCTCCCCTCACTCAGCTTCCTCTTTCAGCCGGAAACCTACAGCTTTCTCATCGCCGAACCCCCTTTTCAAGGGACCCCTGGCCTCTTACGGCTCTTCCAGGAGACCCGGCTTTCAGCTCTGTCCTGGCGCAGCCAGGCAGCCCTTTTCCAAGCACATTTTACATTCTTGAGTCGAAGTGGGGCTCCTTCCTCTCCAAAGAACGCTAACAAGCAGCCTTTCGTGGGCTGGCTGAACTGGGTCCCGCTCTCCGCGGTCCTCCCCTCCCCTCGGATCCGCCGCCTGGTGAGCGGGGCTCGGGCTGGGACGCGGCTCCGCGGATCCGGCTCCAAAGCGCTGCGAAGGCGCCGGGAAGCGGACCGAGTCCCCGCCGCTCTCTGTAAAGCGCCCATCTGTGTTTATACTCTCGCCGCCTTCCTCCGCCTTCCTTCGAACTGCGCTGCCCCCGAGGAAAATAAAAAACCATACCTTCCCTGGACTCCTCTGCTTCCGAGCGCATAGTTTCTGGGGAACCGGCCGCAGGGGCTACCGCCGCGGACATGCACTCGGACCCGCCGCAAGTGTGCTCGGCAGCCGAAATGCACACGCCGGAAAATCAGTGGAAGGAAAGCCACTAAAATCAAAACCTCCCCGGGGCGGGCGGGCTTGTTGTGGTGCCGGGATTTTCAGGGGGAAAGTTCTGCCAGAGTGACGAATCGCGTCTCAGCTGCGCGCCGAGTCCGCCCCCGAGAGCGCCCCGGGCCGGCGGGGCGGAGGGACCCGGGACCCGCCGCGCTGGGGGCGGGCGGGCGGGCGGCAGGTGGGGCTGAAGGTGCAGCGGAGAAGAAGGGGCAAAGCTGACGTGAACGGTCCGCGCTTCCAGGGTGGAAACACCACTTATGCACCTTTATGTTTAATTTTCTTTTCTTTCTTTCTTTTTTTTTTTTTTTTTTGAAACTATTAGGTTGAATTTTCTGTGCCCATTTGACTTCGCTTGCATTGGAGTCTTACCCGCCCAAACGCAGGGATTGTAAAACTGCTCGGTTCCCTACGTTAGTTTTACGTGAAAGTAATGTGGATATTGTCCATAGAGTTGGAAGAACCAGCTTCCCCAGGCGCGACTTCACAAGTCCCAGGACAAGGGGGGCTGGAGGGAGTGGAAGAAAGTGGGGCCGTCTCCACCCCCTACATTTGCGCGGGGAGCGTAGAAGAAGCCGCTTACTCATCCACAATGGCCTTGGGCGAGGACTCGTCCTCCACCCCAGCCCGCGCGAGCGCCCCGCAGGGACCCCCACGGGCCACACTGAGGGAGGCCCCCAGGGCCACGCCGAGGGGGAGAGCGCCCCCCAGGGAGCCCCACGGGGGCCACGCCGAGGGGGAGAGCGCCACTTCCTCCCAGCTACTCTGCAACTCGCAACAAGGGAGAAAAATCCTCCAAAAAGCCCAAGGGGGAGGTTTTCAGGCTTTTGAAATGATGATAGAATAAAGACGCTGGAGTGCCCGGGAAAACAGATCTCAATCTTGCCCCCGAGGTCTGACTCCTACAGTTGGCTGAGAGGGAGTCGCCTTAGCTCTGGGGAGCTTTGCTCTTCCCCTGGACCAGGTGGGGACCAGAGCTGCTAGCATGTCTTACGGAGGCATTTTGTAGGGCGCTCGTTTACCGCCCATCTTAGGCAAAAGGTCCTCAAATAACACCTCTGAAAAATCCACTTGGAAATTGTGAGAAAAGTTACATTCTTTTAATAAATTTATTTTCTGGCTGCTGCTTACTTTTCCTCATCACCCATTTGATACGGGCAAAAAACAACAGTAGAAGGATTGTGGTAAATTTAGTGAAAGTAGGCAAAACACAATTAAAGAGTCAATTTAAATGTAGTTTTGCTATTTGTTATGTGTATGACGTTAATGTAAATTACTTAATCTCCCTGTGCCTGTTTCCTCATCTATAAAATGAGGATAAAAATAGTATTATTTAACTCGCAGATTTATGTCTGGAATTGAATAAGGTAATATAAGCAAAAAATGACTTAAAAACCATAAGTACTGTGTAGATTATTACTAACTACTGCACCATTAAAAGTAAATTTTTATAAAAGATACTCATGGATTTTCTTTCAGTATTGGGTTTGAACAGAAAAGAGTGTTTATGCTATTCACAAGCAGTGAAGGGTATTATAAATATTAATATAAGGCCTAAATATTAAATCACTTCCTCCTGCTGAGTGATTCCAACATGCCTAAGACCCTAGCAGAAGATTATCTCAATTTCACTGAAAAGAGCAGGATGAAGAGAGGAAGACACAGCCAGCCAGAGAAGGGAGCAGAGGAGAAACATCTGGAAAATATCAGTGTTATAGAACCTTTTGGAAACTGACCTTGCCACCAAAAGGGTAACGGGTTGGGGTTGTACCCTTATGAAAGTCAATTAACTTTGTGGTCCCCTCTGCCATACATCCTGGCTTAGGAGGTGCTAAGGGGTGTACACTTAGCACTCAGTAATGTCACACTTACGGATAAACAACCTGCGATGAGGATCATTCTGAACCCACAGAAATGCTCACCAGTCACAAGCAGCCTCTCCTGTCCTGTCCAAGTGATCGTTCTGCCCCTTTGCTCCCCCTATACCATCTGTCCTGGTCTTCCCCACTGCAGGCCAGATGTCCACAGATGTCCACCAGGGCCCCTGAGGGATCATGTGAGGGGTGTGTCATACACAAACAAGATACCTTCCACATCTGTAACTGGAGTAAAGCAACACCTTTTTGAAGTGATAATTATGCAAATCCAGACAACCCCAATTCCAGTCCCAATCTACCCTATGGCAGAATTACTTTCACCTTTCTCCCAGAAAATACCCTTATAAGAAATATATATTAAATGTCTTTTTGCAAGTCCAATTGGGCACAAACCACTTTTAAGTGTGGAAAAATACGTATCTTTAACCTCCTGGTTACTTTTTTTTCATGGGTTCACAAAAAGGCCTTTAGCTCAGCTCAGGTTAGCCAAGGAGAACAAGTGCTGAATGAGCAGTTCAAGTGTTGGCCACGTCAGCCTTATAATTCACTTTAAAATCATGTTAGCAGCTAGGTTGATCTTTGAACATTCACTGTGATCCTCAGGAAACCTGGAGAGGACTTTTGTATTTAAATGCAAGCGAGCAGTCACCTTGGAGAATATCCTGATCTAGCTGGAACAGCAGCAAGTGTTCAGCTTTTTAAAAAAAGACTCTATGAGAATAAGCACACTCTTCAATTTCCTGTGTAACCTGGAAGCCATCTCCCATAGGCAACCCATACAGCCCCATGCCTCTACCACACAGCTTGTGAAAAAGGGCAGCTGATTCTCTAGGGCTCTAGGGTCTGCTGCTGCTTCCAGCTATACACTAAGTCATCTTGGTTTGCTGTGCTTTTTTTTTTTTTTTTTTTGTAAGACAGAGCCTCAAGCTGTCCCCCTGGGTAGAGTGCTGTGGCATCACAGCTCACAGCAACCTCCAACTCCTGGGCTCAAGTGATTCTCCCCCCTCTGTCTCCCAAGTAGCTGAGACTACAGGCGTCTACCACAAACTCTGGCTATTTTTTCAGCCCTCATTGTTTGGTGGGCCTAGGCTGGATTCCAATCCGCCAGCTCAGGTGTATGTGGCTGGCGCCTTAGCCACTTGAGCCACAGGTGCCAAGCCAGTTTGCTTGTGCTTTGATTGGAAAGGGATAAGTTACTTTTCAGGTCCAGTGAATAATACTCCAGTAGATCCTAATGATCTGCTATGTCCTATAAGTGGGACCTATTCACTCGTGTATGTGTATGAAACACTTCAACATTCTTAGCCTGGCAATAGGCATAGAAATCACCCCAACAATCAATTATACACCACTTGACACAAAATAGCAAATAAGTTAACAACACTTCTTATTTAATACTAAACTACATTTACATAGTATTGTGAACTCCTACCTTAACTAACAGATCTTCCATCTTCCAAGATGGAAGAATGAAAATGCTGGCTAAATGCTGATGATTCATTCATTCAGGCATTATCAAACATTTACATGTGTCATGTGTAAATGGGCCCTACTCACCTGAAGCTTTAGAATTTTGGTAATTTTGACTACAGACCTAAAGAATTTAACCTTCTAAGTCACCTTGGTTCTAAGGAAGGTTTATTAACAATGGCTTTCAATTGAACTTCATCACAGAGTAGCAGAAACATCTATTCTAAACATATATATACCTTAATAAAACTGTGTAAAAAATTTTTTTAAGGCCTGGGCTTTGGGGCCTTTGCTTCCAGCTGCCCAGATGTCTATTAAGAACAGGAGAGATCAGCAAGTTTTTAGACTCACACAAATGAGAACTCAAGCAGAACTGGGAAGAGAAGGTACAGCTTATTCAGGACACATCACATGCTCACACTCAAGAATGTTGTTAAGTTCTCTGTAGTGAAAAACACTAAGCATCCCTGTAAACTAGTTATATGCCTACAGCTTCCAGTTCATGAGAAACTCAGGGCACAAAAAATGGTCATTTCATCATTTCATCAATATTTTTATCTTTACCTTGCTTACAGGAGGCTGAATCTGCTTTCTTCTATTTGACTTTGAGACTTTCCTCAATTTGCCGTGTATTATTTATGACTATACCCTTGAAAGTCTTCAAAAACTTCCATGATCTATATATAAAGTTGGCTTTAGCTATCTCTCTTTATATGTGGGAAAGATCTGTAGTCTTGGTCTCACCTAGCTGGGGCCACAGACTCTGGTTCCTTCCTATCATCCTCAGACACTTCTACATTTAACCTTTCAAAGCAGAGTGGGCTGGCCAGGTGGGTGGCTCACGCCTGTAATTCTAATACTCTAGGAGGCTAAGGCAGGTTGATCTCCTGAGCGCAGGAGTTTGAGACCAGCCTGAGCAAGAGACTCCATCTCTAAAAATAGCCAAGCATTGTGTCCAGCACCTATAATCTCAGCTACTTGGAAGGTTGAGGCAAGAGGATCACTTGAGCCCAAGAGTTTGAGGTTGCTGTGAGCTATGATGTTACAGCACTCCACCTAGGGTGACAAAGTAAGACTGTCTCAAAAAAAAAAAAAGGAAAATTTTATTTACCAGAAATGGAGAAGAAGATGTTCAAATGACAGTGGAGTCACTTATATGCCATCTCAGAAGGTTAGACTCTGTGCCTCTAGTGGCCTTAAGATTAAGCATTGCTGAGTATAGATGGTCCTCAACTTACAGTGGGGTTACAGCTGAACAAACCCACTGTAAACTGAAAATGTCTTAAGTCTAGAATGCATTTAATACACCTAACCTACGGGACACCATAGCTCAGACAAATCCACCTTATCTTAAATGTGCTCAGAACATAGCATACAGTTGGGCAAAATCACCTAACACAAACCCTATTTTATAATAAAATGTTGACTATCTCATGCAATTTATTGAATATTGTACTGAAAGTGAAAAACAGAATGATCGTATGGGTGCTCGAAGCACAATTTCTACTGAATGCCTATCACTCTCAGTGGAATACAGGCAGTCCCAGGTTATGAATGAGATAGATTCTGTAGGTTTGTTCTTAAATTGAATTTGTATGTAAGTTGGAACAGGTCCATTTACCTATTGCCTGTAATAGCTTCCATTTATAAAGCAAGTTGTACCTAAGTCGGATGTTTATAACTCAGGGATTGTCTGTATACATAAAATCAAAAAATTATAAGTTGACCTATCATATGTTGGGAACCATCGGTAATGGACGAGTCTGGGAGTCTGGGGTAGGTAGGGGCCCAGCCTCAGGTGAGGCAGAGACAGCCGAGGGGAGCAGGAGAGAGCACCACTTACTGGTGCCCGGGTCCTAGGGGTTTGAAGTTATGGATTAACCCTCTGCTCAGACTCCCCAACAACATCTCCAATAAATAAATAATGCTGTGGACATGAGCGAGTAATTCCGAGGGAATGGGAAGAAGAGCTGACGTTTAAGGTGAGCTAACATAGGGAGACAGTAATACATCTCAGACACAATTTTCTCCTAGGGTTGCATTGTTTGCTGTTTCTCTCCTAAGAAGTCCTCCTTGTTAAAAAGCTTTTTGCAGATGACTATACGCACACTCTCAAAATCAGGTTTGAAAATATTATCTGATGAATTTATAACCAACAGCCCGTCTGTCTTATATAACACAGTCATCCCTCAGTATCTGTGGGGGACTGGTTTGGGGACCCCCTCTAATACCAAAATCTACAGATGGTCAAGTCCCTTATATAAAATGGTATAGCATTTGCTTATAACATACACACATCCTCCCACATGCTTGTGATCACCTCTAGATTGCTTATAATACCTGACACAGTAACATTATTTCGTTTGTGTGGCTTCAATATAGTCCTCAGCATGCAGCAAATTTAAGTTTTGCTTTCTGGAAATTTGTGGAAATCCCCCTGCTGAATATTTTCTATCTGCAGTTGATTGAATCCACAGATGTGGAATACATGGATAAGGGAGCCATGAATACAAAGGGATGACTAGACTTAGCAATAAGCCCTTGCATTTATATAGGCTTTATTTAGACTCTGATGGATCATCAGTCCCATTTTACAGATACATAATTAAAGAAAGGGTGGTTACATGATTTGCTCAAGGTCACAAAACTAAGTAATAATGTTATTTAGATCAAGTGAATACAGACTAAGCCTCTTGTCTCCTACACCTAGACTGCCTCATTCTACTAAACTATTCCCATAAAATTCAAGTCCTTTATTTTGCAGAGGAATAATTCAAAGACTGAGTTGACGGCAGGCCATGGTTCTAGCATGGATGCTCAATCTCTCTTTTCAAATGCTTTGATCAGAGCCTCAAAGTCAAGTCATTCTATTCTTCATATTCAATGCTTTATAAACTATAAAATCAATAGCTTTTATTTATTTAGGTACATGAAACTACAACTGTCTTTTTTCTTTTTTTTGTGGTTTTTGGCCGGGGCTGGATTCCGGCATATGGGACCGGCGCCCTATCCCTTTGAGCCACAGGCTCGCAGCCCCAACTCTCTCTTTTTTTTTTTAAATTAAAAGTTCATTAAGGACCCTAACTAAGCCTCCTCAGATATGATGATGCCAGGAAAAAGAACACAAGACTCGATTTGGGGGACCTGGGCCTGATGGCTGACGCTGCCATGCACAGCGAGCACAGGCTGAGCCGCCTCTGGATCAAATGGGGTCTTCCCTCATTTTGCTTTTATAACTGGGCAAGTCATTTTACCTCTGTGTTCGCACATCTGTACCATGGGGACCATGTCAAGGTAGTTAGAATGATGAAATAAGCCGAGAACAGCCGGGCGCGGTGGCTCACGCCTATAATCCCAGCACTGTGGGAGGCTGAGGAGGGAGAATTGCTTGAGCTCAGGAGTTCGAGACTCGCCTGAGCGACAGTGAGACCCCGACTCATGAAAAAAATGGAAAAACCTAGCCGGGCAGCGGCGAGCGCCTGTAATCCCAGCGGCTTCGGGAGGCTGAGGCAGCGGGGTGCCCGCAGCCCGAGTCTGAGGCTGTGGTGAGCTACCACGCCCACTGCACTCTGCTCAGGGGCATAGGGTGGGACCCTGTCTCAACAACAACAACAACAACAAGAAAAAGAAAGAAAGAAAGAAAGAAGCCCAAAACATGATAGAGCGCTGAAAATCAAGACCTTCCCCTCGCCACTTTCCCCAGTATTATCACGAATAAGGCCAGACTGTTTTAGGCAGCATAGTGTCTGTTCACAGGCCCTAAATGTTGGCCCTACAGATATTCCAGATGAGTATGGCAGTTTAACATGGAATAGAAAGTGAACACAAAAGGGCTGAAATACGACTCAGTGCCTGGGGCTCAAGCGGCTAAGGTGCCAGCCACATACACCTGAGCTGGCGGGTTCGAATCCAGCCCGGTCCTGCCAAACAACAATGATGGCTGTAACCAAAAAATAGTCGGGCGTTGTGGCAGGTGCCTGTAGTCCCAGCTACTTGGGAGGCGGAGGCAGGAGAATCACTTGAGCCCAGGAGGTGGAGCTTGCTGTAAGCTGTAATGCCACGGAACTCTACCCAGGGCGACAGCTTGAGGCTCTGTCTCAAAAAAACAAAAACAAAAACAAAAACAAAGGGCTGAAATTCCTTACTCCACCCAGGTTAATGGGATCAACATGGGGATAGGCAGGGCAGAGCAGTTCACGTCTATAAATCTAGCATTTTGGAAGTTCGAGGAGGGACAATCACTTGAAGTCAGGAGTTTGAGACCAGCCTAGGCAACATAGGGAGACCCCAATTCTATAAAAATAAAGAAAAAAGTTAGCCTGGCATGGTGGTGTATGCCTATAGTTCCAGCTACTCATGAGGTGGGAGGTGGAAGGATCATTTAATTCCAGAAGATTGGGGCTGACATGAGCCAGGTGTGACTCCCTGTTTAAAAAATAATAAAATTAATTATTTAATTTTAAGGATAGCATGAGAGGGGCCACAGAAGGGACTCATCAGGCAGAAGAGAGGAAGGGTGAGACTGGGGCAGTGTTACATCTGGCCAATGTAACAGTAAGAAACAGCGATCAATAATCATAGTCACAGAAACGCAGGTTTGGAAGCAACCTCAGAGGTCACCTATTCTACTCCTCTACCTAGTGGTAAGGTGATTTCCTACCTGGCTGGCAACACATCTTAGCAACATGCATTCCACCAGACCCTCCCTGATTACCGGATTAGCAGAGACACCCTGCTTTGAAAGACAACCCCATTTCCTTCCTAACCATTAGAAAGGACCTCAGGTTCAATGTATTGAACTAAAATTCAAGTCTAAGGGCAGTAATTGTCGAATTATTTCCACTATTTCCACTCTAACCATCGCCTTTCCTCCTTACAGCAAGGAAATAATTTTGTGACAAGAGAAATGTAGGTCTTTAACTATATGTTCTGTTTCAATGACCTAGTGGAGACCCCAGCACACTGGCTGGCTGACTGTAGCTGAATCCAGGGTGAGACAGTTATGCAACTTGGCAGTGCTGGCCACACATCTGCTCTTGATTATGGTGGCGCTCTCAGAAGCAGGCGGCTGTGCTCCAGGCAGCCAGTGATAATCTTTCTCTTCAGGGTGCTCACTCCAAGGGGGTGGAAAACAATGCCAAGACAGGTTGAGTAATGGGCCCTACTTGACTGCAGTTGAGCAGTTAAGAACTTTATTCAGGTTTCTCAACAAAATTTGAAATTTGGAATTCAGAAAGAAAACAAAATAGTGCTCCATATGTGGAATTTGGACCACAGACTCCTGGTCTGAAATCTGTCTGAAAGTCTAATCCACATCTAGTTGTCATAATTTGATTTTTACCTTGAGTTTCTGACATGGGTAGAATGCATTCAGTTAAGCATTTTGCCAATTGGTCTCTGTTTAAGAGACAGAAAAGGCTGGGATGGGTTTGCCAGGCAAGAGGGGCCAAGGCTGAGTCTCAACAGACAAACTCAGCAGGTGGTGAAAATGCAAACCAAGCAGAACTTATCCAACAGGGTGTCAGGGGAAAGGGGAGGTGCTCTGGGTGGGTAACGCTGAAAGGCATGAATCAGAAGTTTTCCCACTTGAATAGGTAAGGTTGCAAAACTTAAAGTTACCCAGCCTCTCCACAGTTAAATAAGAGCCATATAGGAAGATGTACTAGTTCTGATTCATAAAACTGTAGACATCACCAAAATGAGTGTATTTTCTGAGAAACCGCTAATCTGAACAGAGAGCCAGTTTACCTAATAAAAGGTCATACTAAATGCATAAATTTCCCAGTAGAAACGGAAGAGAACTAAAATTCACTTTCTCGGGTGGCGCCTGTAGCTCAGTGAGTAGGGCACCGGCCCCATACACTGAGGGTAGCGGGTTCGAACCCGGCCCCGGCCACACTGCAACAAAAAATAGCCAGGTGTTGTGGCGGGCGCCTGTAGTCCCAGGTGCTCTGGAGGCTGAGGCAAGAGAATCGCCTAAGCCCAAGAGCTAGAGGTTGCTGTGAGCTGTGACACCATGGCATTCTACCAAGGGCGACAAAGTAAAACGCTGTCTCTAAAATAAATAAATAAATAAATAAATAAATAAATAAATAAATAAATAAAATTCACTTTCTCAATCAGAATCTATTTCAACAGATTTTTTTACTACTGAATTCAGCAAAGTTCCGTTCACATGCCATTTAATTTTCTCAATTTCAACTATACACAATCAGCTCAAAAGAGACAGAGGAGAGAAGTAACAGTCTAAATGGGTATGTGTGAGCCGTCATCTCACCTAAGGGCTTTATGCTGCAGAGCTGGGAACTCCCGTTCCCTCCCGTCCTCAGATCTCAGCACCACCTCTCACTCCACGAGCACCTCACACACGGCTGGTAAGGCTATGTGTTGCTTTGCAGCAAAATGCATCTAAAATCTATGATCTGACCCCAAAGAAACAGCAAACATTCCAGTATTTACACAGTACGTCTCCTTAGTCACTGGGAGGTGGTACCTCACACTCCAACCAGGTAACTGCTTCACGGTTTTTCAAAAATAGTATTGGCCCTACAGAGTTTTTACTTTACATGTGACTCCTCCAAACTCTTAACCAAATTAGCACCTTATAATCTCATATATTAGAGTGATATGGTCAAGAGTTGCTGAAAAAGACTCAAGGTTTTTGCTGAGATACCCAAATTGTGTGCCACTGTACTTCAGGGCACTCCAGCAAACTCACAGAGGTGTTGCAGGATACATTGGGTTTTTTTTTTTTTTTTTTTTAATTTTATTTTATTGTTAAATCATAGAAAACACCAATATTCAACATCTCTCAGATGCTTGCATGAGTTACCATCTCAAGCTGTTTCTCAGTTTAACATTACATTGTGCTATTTTCCTTTTGATGACATCATGTCTTTGCAAAGGTAGGTTGCTGGCAGATGCTGTGATAAAAAGCAAGTATTATGTGAAAAGTGAAGTGAAACAGGAAATGAGGGGGATCCAATGTGAATTCAAAGTCTGAGAAACTGTAAGGCAGTAAATTATGACAACTTACAGTTTGATAAATTCACTATCAAACAATTACAGAATCACCTTTCATTACCCTCCATGAGAAGGTGGAGAAGGGGCTTTAAATATTTTTTCTTTTGCCAGCTGGCGCCATTCTAAGCACTGGAGAGCAACTGTAGCGACATTACAGCAGTGATTTTCAACTGGTGTGCTGTGAGAGGATTTAGATGTGCCGCAAAAAGTTTAAAGATTATTAATTAAATTATTTTCAAAAGAAGTTCACAGCACAGTAACTATATATTTTTTTAACTCTCCTTTGGATCAACATAATGTAAGTGTGCTCCAGAAATTTAACTACAGGTGCAATTGTTCTGTGAGATAAAAAAAAGGTTGAAAAACACTGCATTACGGGAAGAAGCAAAGCTTCTTGGTTCTGGCACACTCCTTCTTCAGGCTGTGGCCAGCACACACGGCTGCCCCAGGGTCCAGTCCCCTCAGAGCAGGGGCCTTCAGCAACCGGCCCCTGCTGTGTGTGGTGGGCAGCACCCCTCAGCCTCCAGCAGCTTCCACTGGTATGCCTCGGGTGATTTTGTGGGATCACAACTCCAGTGAGAAACTGCCCATGAATAGCTTTCCTCAGCACCTCAGGGTGTGGACTTCCAGCAAGTTAGGCCACCCAAGCACCAGTGACTTTTCTGCCATTCAGGAAGCATGGCAGCCACGACCTCTCCAACAAGGTCTGGAGTGGAGGGAAATGTGAGGGGTTGGAGGGAGGGGCTAGTGACTGCTCCTTATACCTGCAATCTTGCATTCCTTAATGATCTCTCTACTTCCTAGCTAGTCCCCATTATAGAAAATATTTCTCTTTTTAAAAATAGTTTGTTTTAGGCCAGGCACAGTGCCTCATGCCTATAATCTCAGCACGATGGGAGGCAGAGGCAAGTGGATTGCCTAAACTCACAGGTTTGAGACCAACCTGAGCAAGAGCAAGACTCTGTCTTTAAAAATAGCCAGGCCTTGTGACGGGCACCTGTAGTCCCAGCTACTTGGGAGGCCGAGGCAAGAGAATCGCTTCAGCCCAAGAGTTTGAGGTTGCTGTGAGCTATGATGCCACAGCACTCTACCAACAGTGACAAAGTGAGACTCTGTCTCCAAAAAAATAAAAATTTCTTTTCTTTTCATTATTATTTTTTAATTGTGGTGAAATACACAGAGCATACAATTTATTATCTTAATCATTCTTAAATGTACAGTTCAGTGGCATTAAGTACATTCACATTGTTGTGCAACCATCACCACCATCTATCTTCACAACATTTTTCATTTTGCAAAACTGAAACTCTATACCCATTTAATTCTAATTCCACATTTCTAGCTCCTGTCAGCCCCTGGTAATCACCTTTCTACTTTCTGTCTGGTGAACTTGATACTCTAGGTAACTTATGTAAGTGGAATTACAGAGTATTTGTCTTTGTTGTTTTTTTTTAACTAGATTATTTCACTTAATATCCTCAGGGTTCATCCATGCTGTAACATGTCAGAATGTCCATCCTTTTTAAGGCGGGATGATATTTCACTGTATGTATATCATTGCATTTTGTGTATCCATTTTTCTGTAGATGGATGTTTGGGTTGCTACCAACTTTGGCTATGAACGTGGGTTGACAAATATCTCTCTGACACCTTTTTCAAATCTTTTGGGTATATACACAGAATTGGAATTGCTAGATCATATAGTCATTCTATTTTTAATTCTTTTTAGGAACTACCATATTGTTTTCCTAGTTAATACTTCTTCACTTTAAACTTTCCTATTCAAATTACTATGCATTTTATCTTTTGATTGGACCCTGCTGTGCCAATAGGTATACACATTCTGTTAGTCATTGAAGAGTGAAATAAAAACATTATTTTTGATCTTTCAATTTACATGTATTATTTTTTCACATGACAACAACGTTATGAGTACATAAATACTTACCACATATACTCAAGTATAAGCCGACCCCCTTAATTTTACCCTAAAAACTGGGAAAACTTAGAGACTCGAGTATAAACCGAAGTGGAAAATGCAGCAGCCACTGGTAAATTTCAAAAACAAAAATATATACCCAAAACAATGACAATAATTGAGGAATCAGTAGGTTAAATGCTTTTCAATATTTATTGCTAAAGAAAAACTGTAAACTAGCAACAACTGTAAAACTTTAAATACAGTGCAGAAAACCATAGCTTAACAG
>CAUYPK010030542.1:0-35188 GCA_963574355.1 Loris lydekkerianus
CCTGCACTCTCCTCTAGTATTTTTATACTTTCATGTCTCAAGTTTAAATCTTTTATCCAGTGAGAGTCTATCTTGGTTAATGGTGAAAGGTTTAAGTCTTCTGCAGGTTGGCAGCCTGTTCACCCAGCACAATTTGTTAAATAGGGAATCTTTTCCCCACTAAATGTTTTTAATTGGCTTGTCAAAGATTAAATAATGATAAGTAGCTGGGTTCATCTCTTGGTTCTCTATTCTGTTTCAGACATCTACTTCTCTGTTTTTGTGCCAATACCATGCTGTTTTGATCACTATCGATTTGTAGTATAGTCTGAGGTCTGGTAACATGATTCCTCCTGCTTTATTTAGAATTTATTCCATGCATCTTCTCGAATCACCATGGAATAAGACTCAAGCTGAGTAACAACAGGAATCTGCATGCTCATACAAAAACATGGAAGTTAAATAACCTTATGCTGAATGATAGCTGGGTCAGAGATGAGATTAAGAAAAAATTGCCAATTTTTTGGAACAAAACAACAATGAAGACACGACCTATCAGAACCTCTGGGACACCACAAAGGCAGTTCAAAGAGGGAAATTTATAGCACTGCAAGCCTTCCTGAAGAGAACAGAAAAAGAGAAAGTTAAGAACTTGATGGGACATCTCAAGCAACAGGAAAAGGAAGAACATTCCAACCCAAACCCAGTAGAAGAAAAGAAATAACAAAAATTAGAGCAGAATTAAATAAAATTGAAAACAAAAGAATAATACAACAGATTAATAAATCAAAAAGTTGGTTTTTTGAAAAGGTCAATAAAATAGATAAGCCATTGGCCAACCTAATCAGGAAAAAAAGAGTGAAATCTCTAATTTCATCAGTCAGAAAAGACAAAGATGAAATAACAACAGACACTGTGTTTAATTTTCACATGCAAAATGATTTTTGAGTGATTATAAATTATAGTAGTAGTACTGAGTACATTGTATACTTTATTATTCATACCTGAGACACTTTACTAAAAAAATATATTTTCCAACTTCATTCACGTGAACATTAAAGACATAAAGTATCCTTTTTTACTGCTGCATATTATTCCATGGTATACATATACCACAAGTTATTTGTCTATTTATGGCTCGATAGACACTTGGGCTTGTTCCATGACTTGGCAATTATGAATTGAGCTGCAATGATCAATCTGGTGCAAATATATTTATTGCCAAATGGTTTTTGGTCTTTTGGATATAAACCTAGAAGAGGAATTGTAGGATATAATGGCAGGTCTGCATTTAGATTCCTGAGTGTTCTCAAAAGTTTCTTCAAAAAGGAACATACTAGCTTGTATTCCTACCAGCAGTGCAGAAGTGTTTCTTTTTCTCCACCTCCAGGACAACATCTGTTGTTTGAAGATTTTGTGATGTGGACTACTCTTACTAGTGTTAGATGGTATCTCAGAGTAGTTTGGGTTTGTATTTCTCTGCTGATTAAAGATGATAAGCATTTTTTCATGTGTCTATAGATCATATGCCTGTCTTTTACAGAAAAGCTTCTTTCATGTCTCTTGATTACAATGAAATGGAATCACTTGTTTTTCCTTAGTAATAAGTTTGTGTTCCCTGTGGATTTTGGTTATTAGACCTTTGTCAGTAGTATCATTTGCAAAAATCTTCTCTCATTCTGAGGGCTGTAAATTTGATTTACTTATTGTGTTCTTGAGAATGCAGAAGCCTTTAAATTTGATCCGATCCCAGTAATATATTTTTGATGTTGCTTTAATTGCCTGGGATCTCTTCATCATGAAGTATTCACCCGGGCCAGTTTTTCCAAGCATTTCTGTTGCATTCTCTCTAAGAATATTTAGTTTCATGTCTTCAGTTTAAGTCGTTTAACCAATAAGAGTCAATTTTTGTTAGAGGAGAAAGGTGTGGGTCCAGGCTCAATCTTCTACAAGTTGCCAGCCAATTCATCCAGCACCATTTATTGAATAAATCTTTCCCCCAATTTATACGTTTAACAGGCTTATAAAAAATTAAATGATGATAAATGTCTGAATTCACATTTTAGTCTTCTATTCTGTTCATATATCTCTGTATTATTGTGCCAATACCATGCTGTTTTAATCATTGTCAATTTATAGTACAGTCTGAAGTCTGGAATCAAGATTGTCTTTATTTCTGAGTAATGTCTTGGCTATTCAATTTTTTATCCGTTTCCACATAAAACAAAGTACTAATTTTTCCAGATCTTTAAAATATGACAAGTTTGCATTAAAACATATTATGTTAAATCTGTAGGTTACTTCAGGTAGTATAGATAATTAACAATGTTAATTCTTTTTTTTTTTTTTTTAGGTTTTATATATGCCAAAAACAGAGTATTTTTTATTTTTATTTATTTTTATTGTTAAATCATAGCTGTGTCCATTAGTGCAATCACCTGTACCCATTCTAAGATGATCCATAGATGTGGCCCTACACTTTCCCCTCCGGGGGGGGTGGGGGCCCGGCCCCGGTTGGGCATAGGGAGGGTGATTGGTGGGATTACACATATGGTGCATCTCATAAGGGTACATGTGAAACTTAGTAAATGTAGAATGTAAATGTCTTAACACAATAACTAAGAAAATGCCAGGAAGGCTATGCTAAGCAGTGTGATGAAAATATGTCAAATGGTCTATAAAGCCAGTGTATGGTGCCCCATGATGCATTAATGTACACAGCTATGATTTAATAAAAAAAATAAATAAAAGAAAAACCTAAAAAAATGGGATGCCAAATATGATTGAAAGTATTTTAGTGTACTATAGATTATGATTACAATTACCCTAACTAAAATATCTGCAGCATAGTGGTTTCTGTGCAATTTAATTTTCACTGAAAGCATTCCAGGTCAATAGGAAAATTGCCCTGTCAGCAAAATTTGAATATAGAAATTTTACTCCTGGGATAAAAGAATTATTTTTAAATGGAGCTAAATATGCTGACTGATATTTGTCCTTTTCTTAATAAGTGTTCTCATTTGTCTTAACTTTTATTTCTCCGAATGTCCTACATTTGTAGAATATAATAATTTTAAGCACATTTTAAAAAGCAATTATTTATAGCTCATGTGCAGTCTTCAAAAACTATATTTTTTTGTTATATGAAAATGTTGAAGATAAGATAGATGTGTAGAATAGATAATTTTTTATTTGTGCCAGAATATTTGTGTTCCCTAGCCCTCGATTTAAATGTTGATCCTGAGCCCAGTGTGGTGGCTGATACTTGGAGATGGGGCCTTTGAAATATAATCAGTTCATGGGAATGGAGCCTTCATAAATGGGATTAGTGCTCTCAGGAGAAGAGGCCGTAGAGCTAGCAAGCTCTCTTTCTGCCAAATGAGAATATAAGTGGTCATGTCAGTGGTAGCAACCTCACCAGAAGCTGACCGTGCTGGCATCCTGATCTCCCACAGCCTCTAGAACTGTGGGAGACAAATTTCTGTGGTTTACCAGCTGCTTAGCCCATGGCACTCTGTTATAGCCGCCCGGACTGATTAAGATAAGTGTTTATTGTTATCTTGGTATTTTTATGCTACTTTGGTCCAAAAGAGAAAGTTGAGAAAAAGAGCTGAGTATGCAGAGGACTCTTCAATGGCAGAATATGAATTTGAACCCAGACAGTCTGTCTCCATATGCCCTTATCGATCCCCTGACTTTACTGCCTCTGAAAAATTACATAAAGGAGGAGAAGCACATGGGAGGTTTTTTTTTTGGGGGGGGGGGAGGGGGGGTGTCCAGGGACTAGGAGAGTGGAGTTGCGAGTGAAGAAACTAGAGCAGCTTCCGTCAGGGTTTATAGTCAAACACATTCTTAATCCTTTTCTGGTCCTTGTGGGTGACTACTTGGAGCATATCTCTCAGTTTTTGGTGCTCTTGTAACTAGTATGTAAATCAGATTAGAGTCTCTAAGTGGCAGGATCTCTCTCCTTCCACTTTTACCAGGTGTCACCTGCACCCTCTTTACCAGCCAGGGTGATCTAGGGACCTCTGTTCTTCTACAGGTGAAGAGTGGACAGGGCGTGGTGACTCATGCCTGTAATCCTAGGGCTTTGGGAGGCCTATGCAGCTGGATTGATTAAGGTCAGAAGTTGGAGACCAGCCTTAGCAAGAGTGTGACCCCATCTTTACTGAAAAAAAAAAAAAAAATGAAAAACTAACTGGGCATTATGGCGGGCCCTGGCAGTCCCAGCTACTCAGGAGGCTGAGACAGGAGGATTGCTTGAGCCCTGGAATTTGAGGTTGCTGTGATCTGTGGTGCCATGGCACTCTATCCTGGATAACAGAGTGAGACGGTCTCAAAAAATAAAATAAATAAGAAGGTGAAGATTGAAGTGCCACTCTCTTAGCAATTCACGTTTCCCCGTACTTGGTAGGCTCTTTTGAGCTTGTGTTTGGGGGTTATGGTGGTTTTGTTTATTTGCTATAAATGAAGAGTCAGTCAGTCTTTGCCTTCATATTTGATTTCTGTTGCCCCTTGGGTTCCAAGGGCTAGAAGAAAGGGTAAGAAAGGCACCAAGTCTTTAACTGGAGTCTTTAACTGGAGTCCAAAATAGATTCCTCAGAAGAATTTTATCTAAATTAGAATTATTAGAATTATTGTCTTTTTTTGGGGGGACAACCCCTGGATCAAAAAGGAACAACGGCAGTAGTGACTGCACAGAGCTCTACTGGGGTTTAGAAAGTGCAAATGTGCAAAAGCGCAAAGCAGCACCAAGATACCACACACTGATGGTTAGTGGTCATAAACATCACCATCGTAAGTCAAGGCTTACATTTGCTAATATTAAACATATTTCTCTTTGGGTATCATTTTAAACACTGACTATAGACGTGGTACATTTTTTTTTCTTTGTGATAAAAAGTAAAATGAAAACATTAGGATCAAACTTGGCACCCTTAGCTGAGTTCAGTTTATAATCATTATTATAGGATGACTAATAATACTCTCACAACTTAAATAGTGTTGGTGGTAAGGTTTAAAAGTGATTTTGTGGGTATGTACAATAAAGCTGGAAATTTAATATTACAGATTTAGGCAAAAACCCATCAGAACTGTTTGGTGGATTCACTATTCTACTGAAGCTTCATTTGCAATGAAAATGCTGATTCATAGGTCTTCCTCTGTTTATGGTCAACATTGCTTGTGTCTCCTGTTTAACCTGAAGTTGATAAAAAATTAAAAAATAAAGCTGTGAGCCCAAAACTGAAGGCCCATGCTGCACCATTGACAACCACCAGTAATGGAACAATGCTGTAAAAGACAGGATGCTTCCATGGGCATCCTCATGACAGAAAGAATAGCCTTCCTCCAGATCTTACATAATGCTGCCCGATAAGCTAAAACTATATGACATCCAGAACCCTCCCTACACAGTAGCTCACGCCTGTAGATTCGGGCACTTCAAAATCGGTGGTACGGGAACTCATGATAGGAAGGCATTACTGGAAATGCAACATCAGCTCTTTCCTGGGTCTGCAGCTGTAGAAATGCTCTGCAGACTTTAGCCTTATGTGATCTTGTGCCTTAAGCTAAATCTCTCTTCCTTAGCCAAAATGTAGGTGGCTGTGTGAATGTTTGTGACACACACACACACCTTGTTGGTTCTGTTTGTTTGGTGAAGTTTGACTAATCCATAGAGATGGAGGGAAGTGGGAGTAATAACTTCCCAATTGCAAGAATCTCTAATTGCTAATTACTAATTATTTTAGTTTCCCAAGAACCCCTGGAAAGTGAGTTTAATTATTATTATCACTTACAGGAGAAATTCAGTCCCAGAGAAGATAGATGTTCAGTAGCATCGTTTCTAGATAAAGAGATGAAGGCCCGTGGATTGAAGCCATGCTGCGAACCCCCCACTCTTCCTGGTCTTTTACCCTTGGCTATTCTCAGATTACCTGGCTTCATTTTACTTTCCCATGAGGAATTGACTGGAGACTCTGGCATTAGCCGGAAAAGTCAGTTGTTCCTAAAATAAGAAAGACTCTGGGAATTGGAGGAGGGCAAAGGATAAACCTTGACATGTTCTTGAGAATGTGAGATAATCGACCCTGGAGTTTTACCACTAGTCTTTTTCTTGCCACTGTCCTGGGCTTAGAGAAATGATAAAACAATTTCCTGAGTTTCTTTTTAAAAAGGACTATTTCTTCAATTTCTTACTTTTGTTTCCCATTAGTGAACTTGGAAGATTTTTTTATCTTCTTGCTTTCAAATTTCTGGCCTAATTCTCCTGCAGCAGGTCCTACATTTGGGTACTTCATTGATGCTGGCTGAAAACACATCTTTCCCTCCATATAGAGAGTGTGTGGGGCCTGTCTACCTCCTGTGCTATTATGCATGATTGCCTTTGAGCGAGAACAATTGCTGGAAGAGTTGCCAAAATTATAGTAGCCTTGGGGAAAGGAAATTTAAGATAATTAGATTCTTTATACTATAAATTAAGGGACAGCCTTCAAAATCTGAAACCAAAGTTGTTTCTAAATACTGCATCTTCATTATTTAGAACTTCCCTGGAAAGCACCACACGACCTATTTTTAGAACCATTGGGTATGAGGACCTTAAGACACCTCAGAGGCGATTTCTCTAAGGATGTCTGAGTGGTTGGCATCTTGCTTAGACAGAACAAGGATTTTCTGATATTGTTAATGTGCTTTCTTTGATTTGACTTTCATTTGGGAGTCTGTCAAAAATATTTTGGGTGGGGCTCGGCAGTTTCGAACCTGGCCTGGGCCAGCAACACAACAATGACAACTGCAACAACAAAGAAATAGCCGGGCATTGTGGCGGGCGCCTGTAGTCCCAGCTACTTGGGAGGCAACAGAATTGCTTAAGCCTAAGAATTTGAGGTTGCTGTGAACTGTGACACCATTGCACTCTACTGAGGGTAACATGATGAGACTCTGTTAGGTGGGCCAGACACGGTAGTTCACATGATATTTCTATGAGCTGTGACGCCACTGCACTCTATTGAAGGCGACATAGTGAGACTCTGTCTCAAAAAAAAAAAAAAAAATTAGGTGTGCCACATACTGTAGCTCACGCCAGGATTCCTAGCACTCTAGGAGGCTGAAGTGGGATGATTTCTTGAGCTCAAGAATTTGAGACCAGCCTGAGCAAGAGTGAGACGTAGTCTCTCCTAAAATTAGAAAAACAAACAAACACAAACCTAGCTGGCATGGTGGCACACACCTCAGCTCTTTGGGAGGCTGAGGCAAGAGTGTCCTATTAGTCCAGAAGTTTGAGGTTGTTGTGAGCTATGATGACAGAGAACTAGCCTGGGGCAACAAAGTAAGACTGAAAAATAAATATTTTAGGTGAAAGCATGAGTTAGGTGCAACACAAAATGATTAAAATACCTAAATACATTTGGAAGATATGAGGCATCATGAGACTTGGTGGAAGCAAGTGTGTGTGTGTGTGTGTGTGTGTGTTTGTGTGATTTTTACCACAAATAGATATACATAAAGCCTTTATATACAGAAAAATGCAGCTTTCACATAAACGTGTGTAAGTAAATACATTTGGAGGTCAAGTGAAATTCTTATTTATTTTTTTTTTTTTATTTCTGAGACATTTGCAAATTATAAGCAGGTACTAAGAAAATGCAATAGAAATGTTAAAATAACTAGAATTTAAACATAGGTGGAAAGAGGTATGAAATGGTACTACTCTTGGTTTATCGTGCAAAGGGAAAAACTATAGCTGATCTATAAGCTGGACCTTGAAGAACATTTGGGATTTCAACAGGTTTAGATGTGAGAAAACTCCTCCAGGAACAGGTACAACCTGTAAAGGGAACAGAGATGCAAACAGCAGCATGCAGAAAAGATGTGCAGCCATTTAAACCTGCCGGCAAGAAGGAGCTCAGATGAGTAATTTGTCCAGATTGCTGCAAACAATTAAGAGGCCAAATTAGAAGCCAGGTGCTTCTATCTCTAAATCCTATGATTTTCAAAACGGTATTTGGAGAGTAAAGGAGCATTGCTGGGGTTCACAAATTAGGTAAAGTTTTCCTAGAGCACAGTGTATGGATCAGAGTAAGAGATAAAATAGGAAAGTGAGCTTAAAGTTAAAGTTTTGGACTCTGTTTCAAGGGACGTGCTTAGTGTGGATAACGGATATATATCATATTATATTTGGAAGATATGGATTTTATTCTATGCCAGTCTTAATTTTGATGTAATTTTGCTGCATGACAAAATGTTTTCAAAATTCAAAATATTTTCTTTTGAACCCAAGGTTAGAAAGGGCAGGAGCACTTGAAAGTAAGGTAGCCTTCATCTCCTTAGACAGATACATCAACATTCCCTTTTCCAAACTTGCATTTTGCTGGCAATTAATACAAAGGAGAGAAAACCAAGGAGATAAATAATACATTCCAAAATTGTTGCTAAAAAAAAAAAAAAAAAAAATTAAGTCCTGGCTCAAAACCAGTAACCAGAATAAAATCTGGTAAAGCAAACAGGTGCACAAAAGATAGACGATAGAGAGGATCAAAAGCAAAAACGAAAAGGAAAATTATAAATGGTTGTAAATCTAAAAATAGTATTTAGAGCTAAGAAATAAATTTGAGCTAAGTCCATGTAAATCTTAGAGAAAAAGCAAATGTGAAATCCAAGTTAAGTAAGAAGCTAATGCACAGAAGATGCCGAGAGTAAGACAACTCAGAGGAAGCACTGAAAATCTGCAGAAGCAAGATTAGGAATAGGAAGAAAACGCCGGAGAGGAGGATGGAGGAGGATGGAGCTAAGGAAAAGCTCTGGCTGGGCGGGTTGCTCACAGGTGGAACCCCAGTGAAACCGGAATTTCTTCCTCACTTGGTTCCCTTGGTCTAGGGGAGTCGAAGAATGAATCCACAGACCACAGATCAGTGGTAAAACAAGATTTATTTTACAGAAAAAAAAAAAAAAAAGCCCCAGAACTCCTGACAGAGGGAAAGACTTAAGTCAGAACATCTCTCTGCCTTGGTGTCTATGGTTGTATTTACTCACCTGGGTCCTTACTAGTTGCATTTGACCAAGACTTGGTAACATATGAATAGATACAGTCCCTTCTTCTGGGGGGAGATGACTGAGTGCATCGTGAAAACGGTTCCTTCCAGCAGGGGCAAGGTGAATGGAGCATCAATGAATGGATACAGGTCACTACCGCCCAGGGCTAGGAAACTTACGTGAAATTGACCAAGACAAGGAAATGAGGAGTCCCCCTGAATAGGGGAATCTTGTATCACCCTCAGGCCTTTGAAATGCTCACAGAGGGGTAGCGCAGCCAGAGGAGGGATCTCTAGGTCCAAGGGTGGTTCTGGGGTTGGCACAGGCTCCAGTGCGGACTGTGCCCTCAACTAACTAGGGAGCAGCGGGCTTCCCTCTTGCTCGGACTCTCCGCCTCTCCGCAGCACTTTGTGCTCCAGCTCCACCTCCCCTGGTCCTCTGCACCAACACTGCCGCGGGGTAGAGATGTAGAAGGCACAGCAGATGCTCTCATGTGGCTGGCCCTGACCAAGCCAGGATGCACCTGCCCTGTATCACTAGCACTATGGGAGGCCAAGATGGGAAGATTGCATGAGTTCATGAGTTGAGACCAGCCTGTTCAAGAGCTAGTGCTAGAGCAAGAGCAAGACCACATTAGCAGGGCATGGTGGAGGTGCCTGCAGTCCCAGTTACTTGGGATACTGAGGGAGAATTCTCAGCATCTTCTGAGGGTAGGCTGAGGAGAAGGACCACTGCACTGAAGAGCTGGAATTCACAGTGAGTTTTGATGACAGCAGTGAACTCAAGCCCAGGCAACACCATAAGACTATTTCAAACAAAAAAAAAATCTGCTGAGATAGCAACTCCACCACGGAGAGTTTCCTTTACAGGGCAGCAACTTCCCCAGTTCACCTTCCCCTGAAGGCGGGTCTGCAGGCCTCCCTTTGCAGGAGCCCTCCATGACTAAGCAGACCATTGTTATTTCTTTCAGGTAGGGAAGCCTTAGTCAAGGCCTTCAATCACTCTGTTGTTTGGAGCCTTCTGACAATTACCAGCCTTCCAACTAAGTAGTAATTGAAGAATCTTAGGGAAACCACTGTTGCTGTGATATATTTATTTATTTTTATAATTTTCTAATTAGATTTATCATAATGTATTGTCATGTTGTTTTCCACTTATGAATGATTGCTTTTCTTTTTTCTTATTTAGCATTTTTGTACTAAAAAAAAAGTGTACATCTCTAAGAGAGTATTTTGACTAAAATAGTAATCTCCTTTAAGAGAGAATAAAGTTGACTTCCAGTATTTTGTTGTTTCCCAAATGAAAATGTGCCATTTTATGGATGGTGTTACCTAACTAGAACACTAATCCAATCGTAAGACTGCAATAAAGCTGATTCACAACCAAGGAGCTGCTGTTGAAGTACCTACGTAGGCTGTGAATCTCCTTCAAGCTACATTTTCATGTACTTGCTTTTGTTTTCTAATAGTTCTACAATCTTGGATTTCCAGCTGTACTAAAATCCTCCACAGAGACAATATCTTAACTACTTTTATGTCCTCTACAGCTCTTGGTGCCATGTGCAGTAAAATGTATTTTTTAATGAATGTGTGTTGCGTTCATGATACAATTCTTGGGTGCATGTAACTTGAGTCATGGGGAATCTCTGTTTTACCTTGGGTTTAGTGTTTACCCACACTTACAGGAAAGTAGCTAGCTTCCTTTAAAAAAATAAGCTTTGCAAAAATCTTATAGTCCCTGATTCATTTGCAAAGCAAAACAAACAAGCAAACAAAACCCCCAAAATAATGCATGATTTAGGAACCAACTATTTCATAACATTGTTCAATTGCATTTTCTGTTTGATCTAGAAATGTTAAATAATTTATATTTAATGTACAACTTTTCTTTTTAAGAAATAAAGAGTAGAAATAAACAGTATTACATATATTAATTTTTGGCAAGAACACTTACTATATTGGCAGAGTTATTGTTTCTTTTATTCAGATATTTATATTTGTTAAGCATGGAATAACTACAAGTTCTTTTTTCTTTGCTATTAATGTATGTATTTTTCTTGTACCACATGCATCACTGACACTTGTGTTCAAAATATTCATATGCAAACATAATTTCAGTAAATTTGCAGTTTGTGGTTAAAAACCAACTAAATAGGTTTTAAAGTAATATCTGGAACACCTTACAATTATATTCTTTTTAAATTTCAAAATACAGTATTAAGGAGGTACAAATGTTTTTGTTGTATGGATACCTTGTATAAATAATGCTAAGGTCAGGGCTTTCCTGACTCTGTGCTCATTGGAAGAGTGTTCACTGTGCCTAATAATTAAGTTTTCATCCCTCATCTCCACATCCTCCCCCATTCTTGGTTTCATGTCCTGTATGTCTCTTTGTGCCCATGTGTACCCGTTTAGATCCTATTTATTAGTGAGAACATGTGGTGCTTCTTTTTCCAAATCTGAGAAACTTTACTTATGATAATGGTCACCAGTTGCATCAAAGTAGCTTCAAATGATATTATTTCATTCCTTTTTGTGGCTGAGTAGTACTCCATGGTGTGCACGTGTGTGTGTGTGTGTGTGTGTGTGTGTGTGTGTAAATCTTTGCATAGGCTTATGTATAGAAGAGTTCTTCACTGGGAACCAAGAAAGAGCCCAAATAGCCAAAAAATTCTTAAGCAAAAAGAAAATATATGGAGGCAACACATAACCTGACCTTAAATTATACTGCAAGGATGTAGTAACCAAATGGAATGATACTGGTGTAAAAGTAGAGACAGACCCATGGAACAGAATGGAGAATCCAGAAATAGAACCATATAGCTACAAGTAACTCATATTCAACAAAGCAGACCACAGCATACCCTGACAACAGCATACCCTGGGGAAAGGAAGAACTATATGATGAATGGTGCCAGGAAGGCTGGATAGATACCTGCAGATTCATGCAGAGAAGGAAGCAGGACCCTGTCACTCACCAGAGGAGTAATTAATTACAAAAATTAATTAAAGATGGCTAAAAGACTTAAATATAAGGCATGGAACCATTCTAGAGGACAGCATAGGCAAAGAATTTATGCAAGTTTGTGCTTTATACTGTATATAGATTATTTTTCTGAAATAGTAAAAGATTTACTGTACCTGTTGCATTTCTACTGGCTTCTGTTCAGTGCAAATCTTTGATAACTCAGTTTTCTTAAGAATTTTTTTCTTAAGTTATTATTTTTCTTGTTAGTACAGAATCCTTTTTTGTTGTTGTTGTTGTTGTTGTTATTGTTGTTACTACTTAGCCCTGATGTGGTTCCTTCTTCCCGGCCAAATGAAGGTTTCAGGGGAACATTTGGAATTTATTGATATAAATAGGATCATAGAACCTCCTAAAGGATTTTCATATAACAAAAGGGGATGCACAAAAGAAAAGATGCATTCAAATTTTTTCCTTTACCCCTACTTATAATTTTTTTAAAATATAATAACATATAACCCAGAAAAATATCAATATGGTAATACATCCATTAACAAGTCATCTTAGAAAATGTCTTATTGTTTCCTTAGGTCATAACAGATCCAAATGGAGGCCAAATAATCTTTGCCTGCAAATAATTTTTACCTTCTTTGTTAATTTAAAATACTCACAGTTATTTACATATAAGGAAAATCTTTAGAACATGGGTCAAGGTTGTGTCCACATCCTACTTAATTTGCCTATTTAGGCTTTAAAATTTAAGTAATTTTACATACAACTCTGGATTTTAAATTTCTCTGAAAAAATAAATGAGGATTCAAAAGTGCTGGATCATCATTTCCACAACATTTGCCAGTAGTCTGTAGCGTCTGTAGCCTTATCCATTGGTATTAATGAATCCTTCCATTTAAAACTCCAGTCAATAGTGACGGACAGTAAATTTGTAAGTGAGGAGCTCAACATTATTTTCAATATAGAAACAAGTAAACAAAAATCAACTTCAGGTGGTATAGACTCATCCATTTCATCAATTCCCCTAACCCTGGGCCTCTCCTTCAGCCCCTGTAAACCTTCAGGGGTCCTCAAACTCCACATGAGGCGGTGTGATTGTTTTTGTTCCCATTTTGTTTTTTTACTTCAAAATAAGATATGTGCAGTGTGCATAGGAATTTGTTCATATATTTTTTAAAACTATAGTCCGGCCCTCCCACGGTCTGAGGGATAGTGAACTGGCCCCCTGTTTAAAAAGTTGGAGGACCTCTGCCTTTGACCTTGTGATCTTTGCTGTAGAACATATAAAACACAGGTACATAGAATGAAAAACCATGGGAAAGAAAGTTGAAATCATTAAGAATATGAGTATAGAGCTGGGCGCAGTGGCTTATACCTGTAATCCTAGCACTCTGGGAGGCCAATGTGGGCGAATGCCCTGAGCTCAGGAGTTCAAGACCAGCCTGAGCAAGAGTGAGACCCCCGTCTGTAAAAAAAGATAGCTGGGTTTTGTGGCAGGTGCCTATAGTTCTAGCTACTTGGGAGACTGAGGCAAGAGGACCACTTGAGCCCAAGAGTTTGAAGTTGCTGTGAGCTATGACTCCACAGCACTCTACCAAAGGTGACATAGTGAAATACTGTCTCAAAAAAAGAAAAAGAAATGAAAAAAGAGAGAGAGACTATGGGTGTAATCTGTAATCAGAGGGATTTGGGGTGAAGTTGAGATCATTTTAAGAATTTTTGCAGTTGAAGCTAACAGTTTTATATCTCTTCTTTTTGGGAATTACATTTATTGAATTTCATTATGATTTTTGATACACAAGATTGGTATCATTATAATAAAAGTTATAACACGGCATTAATTCCAGGATTCAGTTAAAATCTAAAATTTGCACATTTAAATAATGATGCTGATAACAACACCACCACCAGAGGAACATTATAATGATAATAGAACATTTCAAAAAAAGGTGTATTTCAAGTTGTCTGATGACTTACATGGCAAGTATTTTGATATTATTCACACAAATTCAAATGATAGCTTTTCTTAACTCCATTAAAAAGTTCTTATTTTAATGAATTATTTTGAATTTGGCATTCTTTATGATTTCTCTTTAAAATACATTAATATATTCTGGGATTCTGCAATTTTTAAATTGTGTATGAGGCACTTGCATATAATTAAGTATTTGTTAGATTGATATGAAAATATTGAAAGCTTGGCTAAAAAAGAAAAAATTCCAAGATTATAGCATATTAGTCTGGGTAATGTTTGCTACTGTAGCAAACTCTAGAATTTTAGTGGCCAAACAGTACAACTTTATTTTTTGTTCATGCAACATTTCAACGAAGGTGCTCCTGGTTTGTGGGTAGCTTCCTTCTTGGGATGATAGAATATAAATTCCTTCATTGTGGGCCAGCATCCCTAACAACATGTGACTTTATGAATCCGAGCAGAGGCAGGAGAAAGCTTGTGGAGAAGGCAGATTTGCTCCTTCTGGACGGAAAGTGCCCCTCCTGCTCACATTTTTACTGGCAAAAATATCTATATGTCTATACCTGGCCATACAGAGCGTTGGGGAATTCAGTCCCTGGAAAGGCAGGGCTTTCCAGGGACAGCTTAGTCACATGGGGGGAGGAATTTTGGTACACATCACACCTATCTGCTGCATTAGTGAATCCTTCTATGTGAGAACTCAGTCTATCAAACCGTAGCTCCAATTAATAGAGAGAGGTCAACATATTCAATGGAGAAACAAGCAAACAAAAATCACCTTTAGTGAGCCACATTTAAAAGAAAACCATCATTAAGATAAAAATGATAATTCAGTTACTTTTTCCCATAGAGAATTGAGAACAGTAAATGTAAATATGTAAAAAAAATAATAAAATAGGGTGGTGCCTGTGGCTTAAAGGAGTAGGGTGTGAGCACCGTATGCAGGAAGTGGCAGGTTCAAACTCAGCCCCGGCCAAAAAAAAAAAAAAAAAAGCAAAATAAATAAATAAAGTAAAATAAAATAAATAATGGTGAACACACTTCATAGGTTTCTATGGTTTTTATCCCTGCCAAATTCATATGTTAAAGTCCTAAGCACAGAAGTGAGGCCCTTGGGACATGATTAGATCATGAGGGTGGGGTCCTCACGAATGAGGTTAGTGCCCTTGTAAAAGAGACGAAAGACAGACCAGACCTCCTAACCCCTTTCACCAAGAGAAGATACAGCTAAAAGGTGTCTATGGACCAGAAAGTATGTCCTCCTCAAACATGGACTCTGCCTTAAACTTGTATTTTCTAACCTCTAGAACAGTGAGAAATAAATTTGTGTTATATATAAGCTACCCAGTTATGGTATTTTGCTGTGGTATCCTGAATGGACTAAGACATAGGCATGTTCTTGTCAGAGAAGTAATAGAAGGAAGAAAGAAGAATGTAACAAGAAGGAAAATGAATAGAGTACAGAAAGAAAAACAAAAAAACAAAAAACAAGAAAGCAGGAAAGATAGAGGCTGTAAAAATAGATCTGTTAAAATAAGGAATGGAGGGAGGGAGAGAAGAAAGAGAACAGCAGTGATCAGTGTGACGGACAGGTTGTGAAGTGTGTGGTGGAGGCTAGGCCCCGCTGTGCACTCTGGTAATGGCCTTTACATTGTTCTGGACTCTTAGACGCTTTGAAATGTGGTAGAGCTGGTTAACCTTGCTCAGAGCTCTTCAACCCCTTTAATCCTATAGCCTTTGATGTCCCACTCTGAATAGAAAAACTAGAGCAACTCAACAGGATAGAATTTAATTTCTAAACCTAGGGATCTGTAACCAGAAGAGCTGTGTGAAATTAGTCACAGTTGGCTTCATTGTTAGTTCACTCTCGTTATGGCATCATTCAGATTCCTGTCAGTAAGTACATCTCTATACACATACATGCACACACACTTACACATATCTTTTTATATACATACATGAATATACACATGTCATTATACATGTATATAAGATAGCTATTGGACTTGGAAATTAAACCAAATATTTCCAGATTTACTTTTTAATTTCAAAGTGACAGAGATTGTAGGGTTGTCATCAGAGGACTTAGGCCTTATATCTCATAATTTACAAATGGAAGAGATCAATTGAACAGTAATATGAGATAATAGCACAGAGAATTAAGGTGATAGCAACAGGATTTTGTAAATAGAATCATTCAGGGCAGCGCCTATGACTCAAAGGGGTAGGGTGCCGGCCCCATATCGCAGAGGTGGTGGGTTCAGGGCCAGTCCCAGCCAAAAACTGCAAAAAAAAAAAAAAAAAAAAGAATCATTTACAAGATACAAAAATTCAAGGCTACGGAATAAAGGACTCTGTTTGCTTATTCCTTAATTCAGGGGTTCTCAAACTTTTTAAACAGGGGGCCAGTTCACTCTCCCTCAGACCCCTGGAGTGCCAGACTATATTTAAAAAACAAAACAAAAAACTATGAACAAATTCCTATGCATACTGCACATATCTTATTTGAAATAAAAAAACAAAATGGGAACAAATACAATCACACTGCCTCATGTGGCCTGCAGGCTGCAGTTTGAGGACTCCTGCTGGTATGTGTAGTTTTTCCGCTCACCCCTACTAGCTAGATAGTTAAAATGAGATACCTGTTCTTTGAAATCTCTTATGTAATCCATGAAATGTGCTAATTCACTATTTTCTTAGTCTATTTAGTAAAACTTCTCAAATTCTGTAACATTAATTCACCAGGAATTAAAGGTAAAATTTCTGGATGAAAGAGTTGGAAACATGTTAGAACATTTTTAAAGCTCCAGTTCTTGTTTTTGTCTTTTTATTCTCCAAAATGACATCTCATCAGTGAATTGTGTCGCTATGCTAGAACATCAAACCTTTCCAAAAGCTGTTGAGATGGAATAAACTAATCATTTATTATTATTATTTTTTTTAATGATGGCAGATTTACATTTATTTCAACTCTTTTATTATCTGGATATTTGGATGACAGAAAAATAAAAGTTTCTCATCATGCTGAAGTGATGATCATAGTGATTGATAGTAAAGATTCTTGCATTCATTTTCAAACTGCTTGGAGCATTGATTGACATACTTAGAAAAACACTAATAATCTTGGTTATCTGATTTTTCAGATTAGAGGAGGCAAAAGCCCTGTAATAGTAATAACATTACTGTGGCATTTACTGTGGCAGACATTGCCTTTATGGTATCTGACATCCTCAAGCTACTCTGAAGTATAGGTATAATGCTATTTCTGTACTTCTGAAGGAAAATCAGAATCTTTCCAGAAGTTAGGTGACTTTCCAAAGTGCACACTGAATCTGTACTTAAAAAAAAAAAAAAAATTGTCTGCACCTAGAATTTTACTTCTCCCAAGAATTCCACTCTACTCCCTAGTTGTATAACAATGGTTATGCTACAATTGAATTAGTGAATTAATGAGTGGGAAAACTGCTGTTATTAACTAAGAAAGAAATCTCTGTGTTGTATTTTGTATACATAATAAAGATTGAAGAAATATGTTTCAAAATGACTTTTTGAAGAAAAGATTTTAAATTGAATAACTCCTTTGGCAGTTAAGTAAGAAAATTCTAATTTCTGAGAACATTTGTTTTAAGTTAAAAAGCACTTTTCACAGGGCGGCGCCTGTGGCTCAAAGAAGTAGGGCGCTGGGCCCATTTGCTGGAGGTGGTGGGTTCAAACCCAGCCCAGGCCAAAAACTGGAAAAAAAAAAAAAAAAAAAGGCACTTTTCATGATTACTACATTTTTACTAGCATAATCAAGGACTCTCTCATAGAAACAACTCCACATTTTTCTTCAGTTATTTTTCATGTTGAGTTATTATTTTCTGCATATTGGCCTGAAAATTATACATAGATATGTAGACATGCGCACACACATATGGATATAAGGAATTAGTCACATTGTCTTAAAGGCTGAGGAGCCCCAGGATCTGCAGCTTTAGATGCAGGAAAGCCAATGGTATAGTTATAGTACGAGGCTGAAGGCCTTAAGAACCGGAAGAACCAAAGAGGTGGATTGCTGCACATCACCTTTCAAATAAAAGTCATTTCTTCTCAAGATTTGTTTTCTCTTCTTTGTAAAGAGAAATTTCCAATGCAAGATCAGTTTGCAAGATCAGTTAATTTTATTGATCAAGACTAGATCCAGACTAGCATCTACCGAAGTAATTTTAACCACATCATCAACCACAAAAATAACCAGTCTGCCATAGAACTAGGTACGATGTTAGTGTAGTTTAGAATTTATTTCTGTTCAATCTAAGAGAGATTTAATAGCTGGCCTTGTCAGATTAGATACTGCTAAGTATCATATTTTTAAACTTACCCAGGGAACCTGTACACTTGCCTTGCCTGACGTGACAACCAGATTAATGTGGAGGCTCTGAGGTGAGCAGGAAATGAGACCAACAGTATAAGAAAGAGCAATGGGCAGTAGGCTGGTCAAATACTATGAGGTTACTGGGAGATTTATCCAGCTAAGGTGGTGAGCCATTGAAGAGATTAGCCACGAAAGCACAGATCCACCCAAGAAATCACTGGGCACTGCGCTTGAGGGACCAGCTGCAAATGGGCATCTTCAGACTCAACAGAGAATCTTTCCTTCCTAAAGTGATTGTGGATCAGGAATGCCCTTATTGGCTTTTAAAACTTTTCTTAATTTTAAATTATTTTGGATGTATAGTATTTGTATATCTTTAATTCCCACTATATGCCATTTTGGCTTAACTATCTTTTATAATCATCACTTGAGTACTGTTTCTTACACTTTGATGATAAGGAGGCACTTTAAGGACTGTACAATTAACACCATCTGTTTTTACGTAGTCATTTTGTCTTATTTTATTTTATCCCCAAATAGAGAATATCCCGAAGACCAAAGCTACTGTGTAAAGAAAGATAATCAGAACAGCCTGAAAATTGAAATAAAATCCAATACAATAAATTCAGAATAATAATTTAATAATTTTATTTAATTTGATAACTTTATTTTTTTCCAATGATGTAATGCACTTTACAAGCTAATAGGCAGGAAAAATGTTACTTTAGAAACTCCTGTATCACCATATACTAAATTAAATTTCAGAACTATTAGTGATTTATTTTTTCAAAGTAACAGAATAATGAACAATAATAATTGTTCAAGAAATTTATGGGATGTTCTGGTGTTAGCAGCGATGAGACTTTTTACCAAAAAAAGAAAAAAAATAAACCTTAATGAAATAGTAAGTATATTTGATTCCACAAAATTAAAATGTACCAAACACAAGAAAAGAACTAATGACAGAGGAAATATAAATAGTGATTGTATTTTTTTAAACAAAGTATTAAATATTTTCAAATAAAAGTAACTGATACTGGTTAAAGGTAAGATACATACTGTGGAAAGCATGAAAATCGATTTACTTGTACCTGTTTAAGTAGGTTGGGTTCATAATTCTACTTTCCAGAATCTGTTTTGCAAAATAATTTGAGTTGTAGATAAAGATTTACCTGGTGCTAGTATTTATAAAAACTGTTCTGGAACCTACCTAAACATGTCACAATAATTAAATTATGATATATCAAAAGATAATAGAATTCAGCCATAAAGCAAAGATGTTCTCAAATTTTTATTGGCATGCAAATTTGTTTGTGTCATTACAGTCATTAAATTTGAAAAAATATACTTAGAAAATGATACATGTATTAAAAACAATCAGCATACTAATTATTTTAGAATATGTAATTATGAGTATTTTTTCTTTATATGTTTTATATTTTTTAAGTTTTCTATAGTACTTATTCTTGTATATTAAAGAAATGTTTATAGTAAACATATCAGTGGGCCACTGGAATCCAGACGAATTTTGTGGCCTGGCAGGAAGAGTTGTGTCAATATCATAAGGCCTTTGACTTCTATTTGTTGTGAGATACTGGGTCAGTGTAAGGTTGTGAACAGAGAAGTGACTTTGTCTGATTTACATTTAGTAAGACCAGCTAAAGTTTTCTGCCATTAAACCTTTAAGGCAGTGTCCCTCTGTCTGTGCAAATGCCTCATCCAAGGCATAGCAAATGCAGTGGCCTGAGTGTGCCAAGCAGGTTCATAAATGGGTGAAGAGTGCTGGGTGTAGACTCATGGGAATGCCTACCCCATGTGAGTGCTGGGCACACTGGTAAATGTCGGGGGTGGGATACACACTTCCCAGTTCCACACAATTGCTGTCATTTGGAATTGGGAGTGAGAATTATCTCGCTTGATATCCAGAAAAACTAAACATCTAGATTTCTGCATCCATTTAAATTTCTCACATACATGGCAACAGGCACGGAATAAATCTCACTGTGGACTGTAGATTGCATCTTAGTCTTGCTCTCATTTGTGGTGTCCCAGAGTAATTTGTGATGTTCAAGTTATAGTCTTCATAGCTCTCATGTCTGTCCTCTAGTTGTCTCTGATTTAATCTACTTGGTTTACCTACCTTATCTGTCTTATTTATTGATTTATTTTTAGTGCTAAGTCTATACAGTTCCTTCCCTGACCATTTTACTTCTTAGTTTTCATTCCATTCCATTGTATGTTATAGTTTATATTATCAGTTGAAAAAAAAAATCTGAATTGTGGCCTTTTTAAAAAAAAATCCTGTTAGCTCAAAGGCAAAAGAGGTACAAAAGATGAATTTTTTAAGACCTTCAATACTAAAGCAATGCAGAAAATGTAAAAATAAATAAATAAATGAAAGAAAAAAAAGAAATGCAGCATATGACCATTTCTTGAGATTTAATCTTAGATTTTATAATGGGGTCACTGGAATCTGAACAGAGATGTCTGGCCTACTTTTAACTAGGCCCTCTTTTTTAATATAACCTTTATTAAGTGGGACTTGATTTCCATTGGGAGGAAAATGAGATCACTATTATATAAATTGCAATTATGAGAGATTTCAATGTTAATATAAATTTTCCAGAGAAATTTTGAGTATGTGTTTATGATATGCCCCTAGCCATCCATAAATAGATTATTTCTTGGAATAGAAGTGGAGCCATACACCATATAGCTATCTAAATCAATTTTTAAATGATTACTAATCATGAAAATCACTGTAACATTTCCCTTTTTAACTAGAAGTTTATGTTTATATATTTTAAAGATACAGAATTATGGAATCAAGGAAGAGTTGGATACTCAGTGTCATAGGAGCATGGGGAGATGTGCTGTGCAAAATTCATGATATCAAAATAATTGAAGAAAAGGAGAACCAGGATTCAACCCCAAATATTGGTACTGCTTATCTTTAGGGTAAGACTGAACAGAAACTGAACCAACCAAGGCAAACGACATTGACATATTTGGAGGTTAAAGGTCTCCAATGGAAATTCTGGATTTGTATTTTTTGTAAAGTCCATTGATTAGACACATTAGACACAGCCAGAGGGAGAATTTCCAGTCAACTTATTCAGAATATCACGTTAAGGAAAACCTCTGATATTAAGTATTGTTAGTTATGAAGTTAACATTAAGAATCCAAATAAAAAAGGCAAAAAAAAAAGAAACTCAGAAAATGAAAACTTTCAGGGAGTAACAGATGACTGTAAAGAAGCTAGCATTGTCCTGGAATGAAATGAAAGAATATATTGCATCTCTGAAACAAACTAACAAAAAAGAATAAAGTATTTAAAAAAAAAAAAATCAGAGAACAAGGAAGAACTCTCAGTAGTAAAACAAGAGAGTCATAATAAAAGTTCAACATAAGAGGTTGAACTAGGAAATTAAAAATAATAGCTGAAAAAGCGGGAAGATGGAAATAAGGGAAGGATTGAGCTGGATCTATATGGAGTTACTTTCTACCTGATCTTAGCAGTAGAGGAGAGGACATGTGGGAAGGAAGAAAGAAGATGGTCATAAATAGGGAGATGAAATAAGTCCTCCAATTTACTTAGTAGATACCATTTAGGTATGTCCTTCATGCCATTAGGATTGGGAGAAATAAGAGAAATTGAAAAATAAGTTCAATTGCAGTCATGAGGAGACAATGCAAAGACTATAAGTCTGACTCTTTGTGTGATTACAGCATTCATTTTAAGGAGGATGTTTCCCCACAAGCCCAGTCAACAACCAGAAAGAAATCCCTGGAAGGACTAGCCCCAAGAAAGAGAGAATTCCTGAAATATTTGAACATACCTACATGTGTATTCAAGTCCAACTTAAAAATTTGAGTCTAGTTCAAATGTGATTTTTTTTTTTCAAATTTTCCCTCATTTAGAAGCAAATGAATATCCCTTTATATGTTTCCATGTATTTATCAGTTAATTATGGCGTCCCCTTACAACATTAAATGACTATATATGCTACTTCGTGTGTATATATAACCTAATAGGTTGTGATTCACCAGAGACTTGGAGGCCTTATTTTCTTAATTTATACATCTGCATTGTCTATTACAGAGATCATATCATGGTAGGCCTTAAAATTTGATTACATGTTACAAAGCCTATTCAGAAAATATTTAGTTCTGAAATATTTAAATAGAAAACATTTTACATTCTGTAAAGTAATTATCATAGCAAACTGAGGCAAATTATGTTATTGTGTTGACTGAAAATTGAGAAGGTTTTTATGTAGCAGAGTCAAGAAAATTGATAGTTTTTATGTAGCAGATATGAGGGTATTTCAAAAATGGAATAAAATATAAAAATAAAAAATATGTACTTCTCAACATAAGCTGCATCAAGGTGAAGACACTTTTTTTAACTATGACACCACCCATTTAGTCCATCTCTGAAGAACTGGGGATTCTGAGGAATTTAAACATGTCAGTACAGTCGTTGTTTTACATTATTAGCTGAAAGAAAATAGGTGCCCTTGAACGATTTTTTTTAAGATTAGGAAATAAAAAGAAGTCAGAGCCAAATCAGGACTTCATGGTGAATACCTCTTGATTTTCCATCAAAACTCTCAAAAAATTACTCTTGTTTGATGAGGGTAATGAGCAGGAACATGTCCTGATTGAGAAGGACTCTCTTATTAAGATTTCTAGTGTGTTTGCTAAAAATTTGGCTGACTTTCTCAAAACATTCTCATAATAAACAGATGTTATCATTCTTTGGTCCTCAAAAAGTCAACAAAAGACCTTGAGGATCTCAGAAAACTTATTGCCATGACCTTTGCTCTCGACCAATTTGCTGTTGCATTGAAGGGGTCACTTTCACCTCTTGGTAGCCATTGCTATGATTGTGCTTTACCTTCTGGATCGCGCTCACTATGTTTCCTCTCTTGTTATAATTCTTCAATTAGACTCTTCAGGATCTCCATCCCACCTGTGTAAAATTTCTTTGGCTGTTCTATGTGCAACAGTTTGGGCACCTATCAAATGTAAAGCTCAGCTTTAATTTTTTAGTTAAAATTGTGTAAGCAGAACCAAGTGAGACATCTTTTGGATGTTGGCTGTTGTTTCTACTGTTAATCATTGGACCTCTTCAATTAGGGCATGACAGTATTAATTTTTTCTTACCAATTGATATGGATGGTCTGCCTCTGCAGGCTACACCTTCGATTGGTCTTGTCCTTTCTTAAAGGTTATCCATTGGGTAAACTGCTGATTTATTTGGAGCATTGTCCCTGTATACTTTTCATAAGCATCAATGATTTCACCTTTCTTCCACCCCCGCTTCAACATAAATCTGATGCTTGAATTTTAGCAGAATTCAGGTTGCTCTGACTGGGCCACTTTTCAGACTTATGTATTATCCTTCTTAGTGCCTTAAACTAGATCCTGTGTAGACATGATAGTATGAATTTATTTTGGTTCAAAAAACATGTTGAAATCAATGCATAGCTTTTTCATAAAACACATTTTCCTGTGTATTTGTGTGTATGAATATATAATATAAATAGGCATGTATGTATTCGGATATGTATAGAACTTTCAAAAGAAGAATTTGTGATGTGAAATTTAAATATTTTCTCCCCAAACTAATAGAATCACAGATTATTGTGTTAGTCTGATTCAAACATGATATTTAGTGTTTTGTTTTGTATTATATAGGCTTTGTTAGAAATTTTGCCACATGTACACATGCATGGCTATTTTCCCAATATAATGAAGATGCCATTGAATATTTTTATATATACGGACATATATGTATATGCGTAAGTATATGTATAAACTCAAACTACTATTTAATTCATAGAGATAGCTTTTTAGGTTGTTAGATTATACTTTCTTGAGAACTAGAATCTTTTTAATGAGAGGATATATTATACATAGTTCTACAACTACAAATAATTCATGAAAATTGGAACTGAATAAATAAACTTAGTGTGTGCTAAGTACAAGTTTATTGGCTACTTAGAGAGTAGAAGAATCCCAATTTAATTAAAGATTACATTAGGGATAAATGAAGATAAGATTAAAGTCATTACATGTATTCAGATATGTGGTATGTGAGAATCATTATGTACAAGATAAATATCTGTTTTTCTTTATTCCAAATTACAAAGAGATCAATTTTTAAAAAATATTTTGTAGTGAAATTGGTTATGGTTGAAGATTGTAGACTTCTGTCTATAGGTCTTCAATGATAAAATACATTTTCTACTCTGTATGTTTACTAACAGTTTTGTCTAAATTTTGGAACTGAGCTATATGACTTATACTCAAAGAAAAAAAATCATGTAACCATGTTTTTTTCTATCATTATTGGAGTTAGGCACATAATTAACTAGCTTTTATTTGTGGAGTCATGAGTAATCAATAAACACTGTGTATTTATTATGTACCACTTATTATGAACCTTACCTTTCAGAGGAGGAGAAAGGGAATATATAACTCACAGAAATAGATATACATCTAACAATTTTGATAAGTTACATGAGGGGAAAAATAGTGCTATGAAATTGAAAATGTGCTGTAATATGCTAAGTTTTCATGTGTAAAATAGTTAAAAGTTTGCAAGCGTATGTTCCCTCCTAATATTAACATTTATAAAGTGAATTTTCTCGGGTACATTAGTCACTAAGGAACACTAGGTTTTAGTGTAAGAGCAGTGTCATTTTTTACCATTCCTGTCAAATACATTCAGAAAGAGAGAAATATAATGTTATCTGTATTTGGCCCTTGAGGAAATAGAGTCAAGGGGAGATTGAGCAATTTGTCAAAGAAAGTTAAATCATGAAAGCTGGAGCTCTTTACTTTCAGGAGATATTTATAATACCAAGTTTTGAGGGTTGGCTTAAGATACAGGAAGAACTTAAGAAATATAACACCAACCCCATCACTTTGCAGATAATAAAATTTAGGTCAAGGACCTTGCCTACCACTAGGAAAGTGCTAGAGATTAATTAGCATGCAGGTGCCTTAGTTCTAGGCCTTCGGTTCTCTCCACTTTGTGACACGTGCCATAATTAATAAGTTTAACCTTAGACTGAGTGTAATTTTTAAGTATTGTATTTTTTAATTAAATATTCTTTAGTGTAAGAGATCGTGATTTTTCCCTCCACCTACCCGTACTTAATTGGGTTGAATATTTGGTATTTGCTCAAACATCAAAGATCTACAAGAAGTAAAATTTCTAATATATCTAACCTGATTTATGATTTTATCTTCTTGCTCTTGTAGGCATTCCTGTTGAGAGAGAAAGGGAGAAAACCAACTACATTTATTCTAGTTTATTTTTCCCCAAATGTCAAGATTCACATTCACTTGAATTTGTAACTTACATGACCTATTCCTCTGATTTTTATGCAATCACAGGCTTTGCTCTGTGATTACAGAAATGCACCTTGTGTTTCTGTCCTAATTTTCTGTGAAGAACCTATCTTCAATTTCTGTTTCTAATAACTCCTAATAAAACATAAAGTGAGTATAGGGTCATATTCAGAGGGTGCACTGAATATAAATATCCCATGTTTAACCTTTTTTTAAACCTTATGTTTCTATCCTAGGCATTATGAGTTTATTTTTTAAATTAAAAAAAAAAAAAAAAAAACACTGATTACTGATCTGAGTTTTATGTTCCTTTATTAATGCACCATTGTTAGCAGTAGTTTAGATATTAGTACAAAGAACTGCTATATGTTTTAGGTGTAATGTTAATCTAGTTTGTGATCTCTTTGACTATCAGCAGGGGGAAAAAAGAAGAAAAAAGCAGCCTTTGTGGGATTTGATTATATTTTTGATTTGAAGACTCTTTTAAAGAAAAAAATACAAAAGTGGGTATTATGGTGAATATTTACTTAAGGCCAAGAGACAAATTTATTAAAAAATTCAAAATTTAAAAAGTGATAAACACCACAAACACAATAATAGATATTTTTGTAATTTTAGCAGTTATCTGAATTAGTTATCTGATATTATAATCAGTTATCTGATATTGTAAACAATTTTTTCTAACATTCTGGCTGCATATTTTTAAGTTAACGCTTTATAAAATATTGATTTTATATTTTTTTTTCCTAAAAAAAAATAGAAAGGTAATTTAATCTTCCCTCTGGCATTTATTTTATTATTGATAGCTGAGATGAATAAAACATGCAACTTTGCACACATATGAACTTGCGTTTCCTAGAACTGCCACAGGTTTGTGCTATAAAAATCTGATAAGTTCTATTTCATATAATTCATGTCCATAAGAGAGAGTGAAAGAAATGTGATATATTTATCAAACATATTGCTTATGGGGGATGTCTCTTTTGACTAGGCCTTGATGAGAACCAAATTCTCTACTTAAAGACTCATAGTCCTGGCTTGGCCAGATGGCTCAGCATTTTAGAAGGTCAAGGGGAGAGGACTGCTTGAGGTTAAGAGTTTGAGAACAGCCTGGGTAATATAGTGAGATGCTCATCTCCACAAAAGTAAGTAAAATTAGCTGGATGTGGTGATGTGTGCTGAGTGTCCCAATTACTTGGAAGTTAAGACAGGGAGATAGTTTGAAGCCAGGAGTTCAAAGCTGCAGTGAGCTATGATCACACAACCATGGGAGATAGAGTGAGATCTCATCTCTTAAAAAAAAAAACGAAAAACCCTCCTTCCTCCACAAAAGAAAACAAGCCCCCACAAAAGAAAACAAGATTTGTAGGCCTAGTGTTTGGAATAATTGTCCACAGGACTCAGTTCTAGCTCTGTATATTTCAAATTATTTTTTCTCTCTGCTACCCACACACTTCCACTGTTAGAAGGTAAGAGATGTTCTTATTTTAGTAAAATTAACATGTCACTGTGCCTGAGGTGACCAGTTGGAGGACTCCAGAGATCTGTTCCTACTCTGTAAAAGGTAGCAATAAAAGCCTAATTACAGATGGAAAGAGATCCCGCAAAATCCAAATAAGAGGGTCCACAACTTACCTTCACTACAGCTTGTTGGGGACCAGCCTCAAACTATGCCGTGAATTCCCTCCCAGTGGCTGGCAGAGACGAGAGGATGAGGAAAATAATGAAAAGACGAGACACAAGAAAAGGTTTAAGGACCAGCTGGGTCAGGAGTCTGTCTGCCTTCACCATGAGGACCAGCAGTCAGCCCCTTACTCCAGGCTAGCTCCGTTTTTATTTTATGCATCAGTCTAATAAAGGAAAGCTAATAATTATTTCATGGTTCTTGCCATGTTTGTATTTTCTAACTAAATTATTTCTTCATGTTAATTAGACTGGTTTACCTTTTGCTATTATTGCTCTAAGTTATTTATGATCTTCCCACAAACAGAACATGGGACAGGAAACACAGTCCAGGAGCAGGATGTCAAAGCAGACCCCAATTAGGCCATGCACACAAATCACAGGGGTGGCAATTAACACTGAAGAAGCCTTGTGCTCAGACGGACTGATGTTTCTGGCCATTCCAAGGCCACAGAAGAATGGAGAGTTTTTTTTTTTTTTTTTTTCCCTTATCTAGTCCTGAGAGACCCTTTCTCTCTTTAATGAGGTTTAAACACTCTTTATTCTCTTACTTCCCCAAAGCACTCATTCTCCCTGAATGGGCAGCCCTGCCCGGGCAAGCCCTGCCTGCTCAGTGACCTCTGCTGTGGAGGGAGGGGTGAAGTTTTAGCAAGATAGCCTCTGAAAGGGGCTAGGCCTTCCACAGTGCATTTTGCACTAGGCCTTGGGTTTCTCTGATCCACTTCTCTCCTGTCTCTGTTCCCTTGTGCCCATCATCTGCAATCATTTTCTTAATTCAATTCTTAACCTACTTACAACTAACAATTGAATATTGATTGTAAGCTTATTAAATCGTTATTACTAGCAATGCAAGCTTATCAAGATATGACTGTTCCTTAAGTGCCCATACACACTTGCATCTGCAAGTACATCTGCAACAGTTGGGTCTCAAATTACCCCTGGCCATTGTCTTGCCACCCAGTGGGAGGGGAGAATGTTTTCTTGAAAAGAGACAGTGCTCTTTACTGATTATAATTGAAATATCCTATTTATGCAGATTTTCCAAAATTAAGTTATCACGTAGGCCTATTGCTTGGTCCTCTCCTGGGATGTTGTTGACTTCACAGGAAATGAAACTCTGACCTCCTAAAGTATAGAATCAAATTTAGATCCAGCCTTTATTAATAAACCACAGGACATAATGGGAACATGCTTTTGAAGAGTAACCTTTTCTCTGATGCTACTTTATCCTTTTATTAATGATTCCCTGTTGTCCTAATTATTCCTTAGTTTACTCTTTCTTATTTTAGGTATATTTTTTCCAAAGATGACTTGTATGAGGGTCCTGGTAAGACACAGATTGTGCTTACAGTGGGCTTAGGGTGAAGTGCCTAAGGACAAACGTCAGTGGGAAGTTGTCAGATGCTCCAGGACTGAAAGAGCAACTGGGTAAAAACCATAGTTTCTGGGCTTGGGATCCTAAGCAGGTGGTTTTGAAGGAGGGCAGCTGTATTTCTAATCAGGCATTGAGGGAAAAGGCAGAGACCTCACCTCAAGCCTACCAGGTGGTGCCTACACGCAGGCTGCTATAAGTCACAAACTAGACACAAAGGGACTCTAGGTGGTGAGGTCCATAGGGTACAAAGCATAGTGGAGAATGGCAGACAATGAATACGGTCAGGAGAACAAACCAAGTTTAACCAACTCAAGCCCTATATGCCCTTCCAATAAGGTCTGGAACAATGTAGATAACTATTTGAATATCTGGGTGTATGTTCATATGAATTCATAAAATTATGAGAAATCACCTTATCACAAATTTACACTCCATGAAAAAGAAAGCAGAACTTATGGGTTTTTGATTGGTTGGTTGGGGTAGCTATTTCATGAAAGGGATAAAGGAAAGAAAAAAAAAAGATTCTAAAAATTCCATAAGGTGCTGTAAATTTCTATAGTCATGTAATACTTAGAGTTTTATTACTGAACAGGCTTGTAAAGAGTACATATCATCAGAAATGAATGAATTGCAATTTCAGCACCAAATATATTATTCTGCAAACAAAAGTTCCAAGCAGTTTCTTCACCCTCAACACTGGCAAGCCTGCCACTTTTCCACCTGTTTTGCCATTCCTAATCAATACACTCACAACTCCCGTGTTGGTGACTTCCTAGGAACCACGTTCTCTTTAGCGTTCTTAGCACAGTCCTTGTCCCCTGTGTGTGAAACTGAAGCCCCGGACTCTTGCATTGAAGCTGCCTCTGGCCTCACTCAGGCAGTAAGTGGGACGGCTCTTCTCTCCTCCATCTGTGGTTAGTGAATGTGCAGTTGCTATGAAGTGAGTGATGGATGTGGATACAGAGTTTATCTTGTATGGGCTACTGAGCTGGTGGAGGCAACATATAGGACTCTGGGCTGTGTGGGGGAAGTGTGTCCCCCCGCCCCAACAGACTTGGATATATTGTAATATACCTTTGTTAGTCAGTGTGCTTTTGAGGCATGAAAACAGTTTAAAATATATTTAGAGGCTACAGATTTCTTCCTTAGAAAATTTAACTCACAAAAAGAAAAATTCCTTTTTGTGTGACAAATAGATTTGATGTCAAAATGACTATTTCTGTCTGCTGGTATGTTCTCCATCCATAATCAGAATCAAATTTCTGTATATTTTAGATTTATAGAAAAAAAACTAAGAAGAATAATTGGCATTTCTAGCCATTGAGTAATTATATCATATCTCCTTGGGTTATGGAGAGAACAGAGTATTGACTTCAAAAAGCTTGGGCTCAATTCCCTTTACTAATTTTATGTACTTGAGCTTAACTTTCCTCATCCGTACAATCTCAGCCATAGGACATTGGGTAACAGCTATCTACCGTAAGTATTGAGGACATCATACAGATTAATTCTCTAATTTGGTACCTAGCATATGGCTGACACCCTTAAATAAATCAGTTTTTTCCTCTCATTTTTCCCTGTGCTTTATTATTTTATGTATAAAATATTTATACATAAACTATTTATTTCATATAGAACCTACTCTGGGTTGCAGTTTTCCTAAGGAAAGGAAAAAACTATGCCAAAAAAATTTTAAATGACAATAATATTTTCATAAAACATCTAGCACTTTTTTTTTCAGGCAATAATGCCACAATATTTTATAAAGATTAGGGACTTAATAAAGATTTCTCCAAAATACATTTCACTGATTTTTGTTTCCATTTGTAATTACTTTGAAGACAAAGTAGGTTAAAATATACATAGGGTTAGGAATAGTAATTTATGCATCGTATTTCTAGTGGCATCAGTTGAATATTTGAATGGATCATGATAAAGCTGAATGTGCTTTGTAGAGTACATGACTGTTTTTCTAATTCACTGCCTGAATCATGGTAGGAATTGTGGTAGGCTTCTCATCATGTGTTCTTCTTTCTCTCTGAAAGTAGCTGCTGACTTTGTAAGAATGTTCAGTCACAATTGCATGAATATTCAGGAGCCTTGAGGAAAGGACTGGGCATTTGGTCGATTGATAGATGAATGTGTAATGTTTGAGTTTTATCCCTCTGAGAGAAATTTTAAAATTGATGTGCCTATGGCTAGCAGCCACTTCTACACACTATTTGAAGCCTCTTCATTACAAGCATCTCAGTTAGTTAATTCCCCTGGTTGTAGACTGTGCATATAAATTTATGATTCATTTTGCAACCACCTACATATTATAACTGATTTTAAATGCATTGATTCTTTAGTTGTCACTCTCTTAGACTACAATTTTAAATATAATAGTCATCTGAAAGATAATATATTATTTAATTCACTTTTTTGCATTATTGAAATAAGTTTTTAAGTACATATGGATATCAGATAACAGGTTATTTTTAGTACATAGCCAGCTACTCTAGGTACTAATATAGACAATTAATGAAAGTTATTAAAGTGCCAAATTCTATTTTTACTCTGCCTGAGTACTATTTTAAACTTTAATTAAAAGGATGTCTATCTATCTACTGTATATATAAATTTAACCACTTGAAAATGTGTATCTAGATTGCTTATAAATTTCAAATGCATTTTTTCATTTTCTTTTCTTAACAGGTAGTAAGTCAGTTCAGAGAAGTTAGTTCTTAATTCCCAAACAAATCTGTTAGAATATTGCAGATGAACAACAGTATTGCATATACACAATCTATGTGGATTAAATGCACTTTTAGACAACCTTATAATTAAGAAGGAGGATTTTAATAATTATTTCTAAATATGATTTTAAATATATTCCCTAAAATACTTAAAATAGGATAAACATTTTTTAACATTTGGGGTAACTAAGCAAAAATCTCTTGAAATCAGTTTTAGAGTCCATTGACATCGATGTCATTTCAAAGACTGTTTACAGAGGGAAAAACTGCACTGATTATCCCCTAGGAAGTTAATTTGGTGTTTAGAGCAATAAAAATCTTATTTCTTCCACATTTAAAGGAAAAAAAGAAAGTAAAGGATAGCAATACAGCAAGCTAGGATACTGAACCAATATAAGCCGTGCAGTTCCAAGTATATTTACTCTTTGATCTTGAACTTTTGCTTTTTAATTTTTTATTCTAATTTTAAGAAGTGAGACAAAGCATTTAAATATTCTGTATTTTATACCATCACTGTACCTTGGTTTAAAAATATAAAATATACTAGTGGTTACTTAAACCTGTACTTTTGGTATCAGAGGCCCAGGAAATGCACATTCGCCAGCAATGGTCCTTAACTAATGCTAAAATCAAAGAAGTAAGGGAAGCCATAGGGATGTTTTGAAGTGGTTATTTGAGACTAGTATTGTCTACCAGAGGTTATTGAACATTTCACTGCTATGTTGTATTACTGTGATTTTGAAATTGATAGAATTATGAAACTTAGTATCACTGTTTTAAAACGTTTGCCTTTTGATTCCCACTCCTGTTATGGGAGGTGGAAAATAAGATCTTTTCTTACTGCACGGGGTATTGTAAAGAGAAATGAAAGTGGTAGCTGTTACTGGAGGGAGAGTTGCCTCCTTACAAATGTCAACAATGAAATAATGTTTTCAGAAGGGTTTTCAAAATCAACACTTAAAAACATATCCTAAAAAAAGGAAGTTGGTCATAGGGTCTTCCAGACTACCTCGCTGTACAGCAGAATCTCTTTAAAGAAAGTGAGAAGCTGAAAACACAGAGTGTGTTCCATTTTAAAGATAATTGTCCGTTTAAGAAAAGATATAATAGTGGGAAAATGGTTGAAGCAAAAATTTTTTAATAAAAATGACTACTCCTTTGTGAACTCTGTGGGTTACTTTTTTCCTCACCATGTCCATATAATTACAACTGCAGGTTTTAGGCTTGTGAAAATCAATTGCACAGCAAAAAGAGTAAATGAAATGAGAGCCTAGGGTATGGCTGTCTGTTAAAACATACCCAAGTATGTCATCAATGAGGAGAACAAAACATGGCGTTGGGATTTCTTAAACCCAAATAATGCCTGGTACCTGGTACTGTTAGTGTTTCTTTTCTCTGATCAATCTTTGATTTTTATGCTTATTCATGTCTGTGAATTACCAAAACAAATTTTTTTTTTTCATCCTGAACTTACGATCTCAGCAGGACTGGATGTTCTATACTAATTGACAAATCAGATGCACATTAATCACCAGACACATGGCATCTACCCCCAAATCTGGAAAGCACTCAAAATCGTCATTTGCAAATTTGGGACTGTTGACAAATTGGGCAGTTTTTCTTTGTAGGAGGCAAGATGCCAGGGGCCTGGAAAATTGACATATCAAACCCTATTATAAGAAAGTATAAAGAATATGAATATTATTTCATTTCCCAACTTGGGTAATAGGACATATGGATCCATTTAGAATCACTGTCCATTAGAGTGGCAGAAACCTCATGTGAGTGAATATTTTATACAATCTCCCACTTCACTCCTCTGAGACGTATCTACGTTCTAGGGGATAACTAGTATCGAGGTGTTGGCATGGACGTGGGGCAGGGGGAGGTGTGCGGGAGGGTTAATCCGTCTTGTTTTTAAGTCCTCTGCTGAGGCACGCAGATGTCTGCTGAGGCGGCTGGCATCCCATACGGCCCTCAGTTATTTCTCTGATAGTGGACCTCAGAACCATGCTGTGTTTCTCTCATCCCGACCCCTAGGTCTTGTGCCATCTTCCTTTTTGAAGCTGGCAAACATTTTGTTGTTTTCAGTCTACATTAAGGAAAGCAAATGGGCAATTTGAGCTTTCCTAAACTACTATCTCGTTGCTCCCCAGGTCACGGTTCCTGTCTTTGGAGAAGGCTTCAGTCTTTTTAAATCTCATTCTCCTAGTTACTGTGTTTATATGCCATGTCCCTTTGGGTGTAGGCTTTTAGAACCAAAGTCGGGAATGCTCATTTCTCTCCTGTGTTGGGCCCTTCTATATCTCCTGTTATGAGGCATTAGGTGCAGCACAGCCTGTTGTCAGCAGTGTCCCATAAAACTTGTGATGGAAATAGTCAATATCTGTGGCTATTGAACACTTTTGAAATGTGGCTGGTGTGACTCGCAAACTGAAGTTTTAATTTTATTGTTTTCATTAATTTCAATTTAAATTGCTGTAGGTGGCGAGTGGGTACAGTATAGGACAGTGCAGAGAGCTTCTAGAATGTATGGAAATGACAAAGGGGAGAAATGTGAGGCTTTAAAAAAATGGCTATAATTGCAAAAAATCATCCCATCCTAAAATCATATCTGGGTAATACTATATAGCATGTCAAAATTGAATTTTCCTCATTATAACACAGATTGCCTTGAGAAGAATTGTCCTTCTGAGTACAATTTCTTCCTGTGTTCCTCTGTCTCTAATGGGTAGGGGTGGGTAGTAGGGAGAGCAGAGGGGCTCAAATCTAAACCCTCCATGAAAGCGCTCTTCTTTTTTTTTTATTATCATAAATCATAGCTGTTGTACATCAATGCGATCATGGGGCACCATACACCTGTTTTATAGACCGTTTGACACATTTTCATCATACTGGTTAACATAGCCTTCCTGGCATTTTCTTAGTTACTGTGTTAAGACATGTATATTCTACATTTACTAAGTTTTACAAGTACCCTTGTAAGATACATCACAGGGGTAATCCCACCAGTCACCCTCCCTCCACCCATCCTTCCTCCTTCCTCTCCCCCTTCCCCCTATTCTTAGGTTATAACTGGGTTATAGCTTTCATATGAAAACCATAAATTAGTTTCATAGTATGGCTGAGTGCATTGGATACTTTTTCTTCCATTCTTGAGATAATCTACTAAGAAGAATATGTTCTAGCTGCATCCATGTAAACATGAAAGAGGTAAAGTCTCCATCTTTGTTTAAGGATGCATGATATTCCATGGTGTACATATACCACAATTTATTAATCCATTCGTGGATTGATGGGCACTTGGGCTTTTTCCATGACTTAGAAATTATGAATTGGGCTGCAATAAACATTCTGGTACAAATATCTTTGTTATGATGTGATTTTTGGTCTTTTGGGTATATACCTAGTAGGGGAATTATAGGATTGAATGGCAGATCTATTTTTAGATCTCTAAGTGTTCTCCAAACATCTTTCCAAAAGGAATGTATTAATTTGCATTCCCACCAGCAGTGTAGATTATTTACTGTAATCTTTCCATAGAGTGCTTGCTTTCTCATTCCAAGATTCTCCACATCCACACCAACATCTCTGGTCTTGGGATTTTGTGATATGGGCTAATCTTACTGGAGTTAGATGATATCTCAAAGTAGTTTTGATTTGCATTTCTCTGATGATTAAAGATGATGAACACTTTTTCATATGTCTGTAG
>CAUYPK010030547.1:0-37747 GCA_963574355.1 Loris lydekkerianus
AGTGACAGCAGAGGCCATGGCTCTGGAGAGAGACACATAGTAGAGAGCAGGCAGCCCTGACAGGAAGGCCAGATACTTGTGCCGTAAAGTTGTCTCCAGTTTCTCCTTGGCTCCCTCAGACAAGGCTTTGGGCAGCTTGGGGTGTTCAGTGACAGTACCTGGTAAGGCCTGTTGCTGCTGATCAAGGGCCTTTGGTATCCAGAGCATAACTTTGTCATATAGATTGGGGTCACTTGCTGCCTGTGGCTCCAGGGGCTGGCTTTCTGGAATGCATGGGAAGGGAGTCACTGCCATTCCTCCAGGAATTATGCAGTCCCAGGAAGTAAATACACAGGCAGGAACCTTGCCCTGGTGGATCTGTCCACATTTGGAGTCAATGTGGGTCTGCAATATTGCCTTGACCTGAGCAAACAAATGTGGCATGGGGATGGACTCTGGGTCCATGATGGGTGAGAACTCAGCACTATTCCCACTGTCCTCTAAGGCTATAGGCTGAGGGAGGCTTATGTCAGCTAGCGTTGTGCTGCTCCAGGACAAAGTCTTTTGGTCAGTGTAAGAATGGAGCAACTGGATGGACCGCTGGATCTTCTGGGGCAGGCCCCAGCGATGGTGAATCACCTGCTTCTGGAGGTGGAATTCTAGCAGCCTCCGAGCATGCTCCGGGAAGAAGAGTAGTTGCCTGGTGAAAACTGAGATAGGTTTCCCTGGCCAGGAAGTTTTCACCATTTCAGGAAACTGGGCTTTGTCACAAGGCTCATACTGCATGGGGCTGTGGGCATGCTGAGTTCCCTGGAAGATAGCTGGCAAGCCCCACTGATGCTGGAGCTGTCTCTGCAGCAGGTGCCACTCCAAGGCTTCACACTCAGCCAGAGTCAGAAATGGGATATTGATCTGAGCTTGTTGCTGGTCAGATGGAGACACCCAATTTGGGGAAGGTGGGGAAGAAGGGGATGCTGATAAGGGTGGGGTTTTAGGTGGCAGGGGGAGGGAGGAGACATTCTTCAAGAAGAAAGGGCCCTTCATGGGGGTCTTGGACATGTTCTTCCTCTTGGGCAGGCCTTGGGAGCCCAAGAAAGTGGCAACCAGAGACTCACTGTGCAGAGAAGGGAGGCCACAGAATAGCTGGCTATATTTCTTCTGCAGATGGCTCCCCAAGTCACTAGCCTGGCCCCCATCCAGTGGATAGAAGCCACTTAGGACTTTAAGGTCTGAAGATGGCAAGGCTAGAGCCAAAGGGTTTGGGATTTTCTCACAGTACTGTTTTTCTTGTGGGTTCATCATGGACCATTCAGAAACCCAGAAGGTCTGGGTGGGTTGGCTGGCCATACATGAACACAAGGTCTCATGCGAAATGGTCTCAAATCTGTGATTAGAGACTTGAGAAATATTCTCAGGCTGGTAATATAATGGTGGGTTTGGCATAAGCTGCCTTAGGGATTCTTCTACACGTCTGGGGAGCCCCCATCTCTGGAAATGCATCCATTTTTTCACATGTACCTCAAGAAGCCTCAGGACTTCAGGAGTAAGGAATGGCAGGTGGCAGGGAAGGACCATAGTCAAGGCCACAGGATGTGTCATGTTAATGGTCTCTGGGTTCTGGGGCAGCAAAGCAAGTTGGGAGTTAAAGTGATACTGGCATTCATTCCTCTGAACAAAACTGGCATTTCTTTGCATCATCTGCTGATTCACAGGAACCACAGGCTCCTCACACCTTGAAGAAGCCATAGTCTCTGGGCCCTGTAGCACATTTGGGACAAAGTCCTGTCGTAGCTGACAGTGCTCTGCCCAGTAATCTTGGACTCTGACTGCATTGGTTGACTGGGCAGCTGACTGGGCTAAAGACTTCTGATCCATTAATTTCACCATTTGGGGGTTTACAGGTGCTAATGAAATGTTTTTATTGTGCCGAGAATGAAGTTCCAGATTTGTCTCAAAAGGTACACTAGATATGGACAACATTTCTAGGCAAGAAGAGCTCTGTGATGGCCCTATTAAGTTGGGTGAGATCTGGTTGTGCTCACCCACCAGCAATTCCTGAATCTCCAGAGCCACAGAATTGCAGGTGCGGCAGCAGGGATCTGCACACAGGAGCTGACGAACACTTTCTTCCTGAGGTAGCCAGCCCTGGCTGGGAAGGGAAATACAGAAACTATTTATGATGGAGTGACATCTGCTTTCTTGGAAGATTGTGGTCTGAAGTTGCACTCCCTTCCCTAGTCTTACAATCCTGGAGCCTGCACCCCCTATATTTCTATGCCTCTGTTTTTCTTCATAAGAAAATGCCATTTGGGAAGGTATGGTGGTGGGCTGGGCTGAGGGTCTGGGAAAGGTTTCAGACAACCCATGGAAAAGGCACTGTCCTCAGAGAGGATGGGACCTGAGGTTATTTCTGTGTTGACCTTTAGAAGGTGAACTAGGAGAAAGAAATCAGGCATATGGGGCATCACCAGGAGCACCACCAAGTAGAGCCTGGATCAGTCACATTTGAGGCTATTCAGTGCATCCCAACTATGGACAATGTGGTCCAGCATTCTGAAGACCACAGGAGCTATACCCAAAGTCCCTTAGAAATCAATCATTTTCTGTAAAGATCTCAAGTTGATAAGATGACAGACTCCTATCTAAGTACTATCCCAGGAACTGGCTCACTGAAGACTAAACCAGAGGAGTATTGTCAGTCCTGAAAGGTTAGTGGACTCTGACCATAAAAAGGTATAGCTGTAAAGAGAATATGGCAATGATGACTTCATGTAAAACCCATTTTTTTTTTTTTTTTTTTTTTTTAGTGACAGAATCTCACTTTGTTGCCCCTTGGTAGAGTGCTATGGCATCATAGCTCACAGCAACCTCAAGACTCTTAGGCTCAAGCGATTCTCTTGCCTCAGCCTCTCAAGTGTCTGAGACTATAGATGCCTGCCACAATGCCCAGCTATTTTTTTTTTTTTTAATAGACGGGGTCTCACTCTGGCTCAGGCTGGTCTCAAAGTCACGAGCTCAGGTGATCCACCTGCCTCAGCCTCCCAGAGCACTGGGATTACAGGTATGTGCCACTGTGCCCAGAAAAACCCATTCTCTTAATTGGATAATTTGTCTCATGGCTGAGTGCAACTCCATTTCATGTCTTTTATGAATTATTCACTGGTGAAATCCTTTATTCCAAAACTACTGTGACCCAACCATAAAGCAGAATTATGTGACTCTTCCCTCCGGATTATTTGGTCTGGCCCCTCTACCCCGGCAACCCTCTCAACTAGTGAAGCAGCCTCTACTTCTACTGTATGTTTCTACCCCGCCAGCCATTATCTTCATCCCTTCCCTACACCAAGCTGAGAAATCATCACAGGCCCAGAGATGTTAGGAGAAGGCAAAGAGCAAGAAATCACCTTTTCATGACTGAGACCAGCTCCTGTGGCTTCTCAACTTCTTCTTGAGAAAGTATCCATGCTAAGGGACAAGGACACAGTGTTACATGGCTTGGGTATCTATAGCAAGCTGGAGGCCTCTGACTGTCAGAGAGAGGGCCCTGGAAACTCCAACTGTCAATGCTGAGTCACTTTCTGTGTAATGTCATGGCTCATGACCTATTCTCCTGTAACCTATTCTCAACTGATCTTGACAAACATGCTCTGAGTAAAGGAAAATCACCAGATGACCATTTTATGGTGAACAACACTGACAGGAGAAATGACTTTTATAGCGTTATAAAATGAGTAAATTATACAGTTAAGCATATCTGCCCTACTTCTTCAGTGTTTTGTTTTCATGGGAATAATGTAGGGAATTGTGGAACATTCCCAAGTTCTGATATGCAATCCACAGATATCTTCTAGGAAAGTTGTCAGTCCAGGGAGTTGGAGTGGTTAGAGAACCTGGCACAGGACACCAGGGGTCATGGAGGGACGGGATCCCTGGGAAACTTGCCCACAGTAGGAGATACTTAGAGGAGAGGTTGAGACTTTACCTCTTGATACTGCATCTCTATCCGTTTGCCTGATCTTCTGGTGATGCTGAAAGATAAAAACATCAGAACGTGAAGCTGAGACACCATTTTCCTTCTCATGTCCAAAGTGAGACAAGGTTCATATACATTTCCCACTCCCCCCTTCTATATGTTTGTTTTTTATACACCCGCCTATGTTTCCTTTACCCAAACTCCACCTTTTTTCACCCCAACATTTCCCCTATTTGGTAATTTCTGGTTCACTTTGAGGCTTTTCTAAACTATGTATCACCCATCCAATTCCCAGAGGAGAAGTTCTGCTGGAGACTGAGGATGAAACAAGACAATGAAGGTACAGATAAAAGATACATGATGATCCTATTTGCCAAGGACTTCAGCTTACAGATGCCTTAACTGAACACCAGCCAGGAAAATCTGCCATATTTTGAGGTCTTCTGTGATAGTGAGGTAGATATCATAACATCTAAGTTTTTATTCAAGCCAAATAGAGTTTCTTGGGTTTTCAATTAGAATGTGCTATAGGAAGGCCTAGTAAGAAATTACTTCTAGGCTCTGAGAAGAAAAAGACTATATCTATCTACATAATAGATAGTATCTAGATCTCTATCTATCTATCTATATAGAGTCTTTTATATAAAAGTATTTATACCATACCTTCAACTATATATAAAAGATAGGTGAAGGTATAGTACAAATACTTGCAAGAAGGGGCAATAAGGTCATAAGAAAGGACCTTGGAGCTTAGAACATTCTCATCTGAGGCTTAATTAGTTCAGTTGTGGTCATGGTGTTTCCTTACCTGGCAGCAGATGCTTTTAGGTTTCACCCATAATCTACAGAAGCACCTTTTCAGTTGCCAGATAATTAAGATAATGATGAAGATGCAGCCATAGACATATATGGGATATCTGAGGTCCCACAGAATAAAAGTAAGGCTCAACATAATTTAAATCTCATTAGCATGAAGAGATCAGCCATCTCATCTAGGCATTCAGGGTCCTAGTGCCTAATGACTCCCAACACTAGACCTTGTCATGTTCGCCTCACAGAGGATGGAGCCAGGCAACCAGACTACATCACAAAGCCCTCCTGCTTCATAAGGCATGTACAATATGGAAGCTCATGTTCTTATCAGACTGTGGTGAGGGTGTCTGGTTATCTGTAAAGGGAGCCTGGGACTAAATGTGTCAAGCTCATAAACAGTGTCTTTTTCTTCACCTTCACTTTTTCTTCACCCTCCACCTTCTACACCAGCACAATGGCTCATCTGTCTCATTAACAACTGCATGGTCATCCAGCCTCAGAAAACTGAGTGCTTTGACACACAGGGAACCTTATGAGAAAAGGTGGTTGGGACAAGGAACCTCCACCAACTCTCCCACTTGTTCTGGAAATATACCAGAGAAACATATCTGTCTCTCGGGTTAATTTATAAGTCAATCTATTTCTCCCATCCTCCCTAGCAACTCTTTATCAACCTATGTTCCTCAATTTCCTCTCTTCCCTCTAAAAGGCATGTAAAAATATATCGAACTCTGTTGGTAAATTGGGTTATCACTATGCGATTTCTCTCCATGCACACAGTAAATAAATCAGTTTGGAGGGCACAGCACCAAGTTGTTATCTTAGAAGTACAGACTGAGCCATACTAAATTGGCTGCCAGCTCGGTCTTAGATTTCTAGCCTCCAGAACCATGAGAGAGAAATTTTTGTTCTTTATATAACAAATTATCCATTCTGTAGTGTCAGGGTCCCTTCGTAGTTGCCACTTATCAGGGCCCAGGACTGGTTGATCTCTGGCCCCAGCCTATCTAGGTGTGTTTTGGATGTGGACTGCTACGCTGTTATCTCGCTCAGGAACAATTGCTCTTAGGTGTCTGAGGGCTAGTTCCTTTAGCTGAAGGGAGAGAGAGAGATAGTCTTTGAAAGAGTAAAGCAGTCTTCTTAGTATAGATAGATCTTAGTCTTTAGCACAGCTTAGTGATCTTCAGCAGAGATGCCCTGCTGGCGTTCTGCAGGCAGAAGAAGGGACAGAGTCAGAGTAAGCAGGTTGGTGATAGAATGTGCACGCTCCTGACTGCCTGCTCCTCCAGCCTAATATAAAGATGATCTTGTGCCTCTCAGCACCACAGGTGTAGAGACTGCCAATTCACCAATACTTTCATCTCGTGCTCTCATGCTTGTTAGGAGAGCCAAATCCCTTTCCATGCCCTTTTCACCAAGGTGTTCCATTATTCAGCTATGTAGGTATTTTTTATAACTCTCCGTCCTCCTAGTCATAGACTATTCAGGCTGCTACAGTGTAGTATTTCATTATAGCAGCATTAAATGGACTACCACAGTGTATCTTTAGTTTTTTTAATTCTCAAATTGTTTTCAAGATATACCATTTTTATTCCTGCCAGCAGTTTATGAGAGTTCATTTCTCTACATCCTTGGCAACCCTTGGTACGATCAGTCTTTTTTTTTTTTTAATCAAAGCTGTGTACATTAATGCATTTATGGGGTACAATGTGCTGGTTTTATATACAATTTTAAATACAACAAATTGGTTAACATAACTTTCACCACACTTTCTTAATTATTGTGTTAAGACATTTATACTCTACACTTAATAAATTTGACATGTACCCTTGTAAAATGAACCATAGGTGTGGTCCGACCAATTACCCTTCCTCCACCCAGGGAGGGAAGGGAGGAGGATGAGTGATCAGTCTTTTTAATTTTAGCCATTCTAATAGGTGTGTATTGGTATCTCATTGTGGTTTTGTGTTTCCCCAATGAATAATGATGTTGTAAATCTTTTCATGTGTTTATATGCCATCCTTATATTTTCTATGGTGAAGTGTCTTTATAAATATTTTGTCCATTTTGTTAATTTTTAGAACTCAATTGAAAAGCAGTTACCAAAAACTGGCTGAGGACTTTACTATCTAGAAATCTATAAATGTTAGATTCTTGCTGTCCTTATTGTGTGAACTTATTTCAAAAGAATGAGACTAAAATTTTTTTTTTTTTTTTTGAGACAGATTCTCAGTATGTCACCCTCAGTAAAGTGCTATGGTATAACAGCCTACAGCAACCTCAAACACTTGGCCTTAAGCAATTCTCTTGCCTCAGTCTCCCAAGTAACTGGGATTACAGGCACCCACCACAACGCCTGGCTATTTTTTTGTTGCAATTGTTTAGCTGGTCTGGGCCATGTTTGAACTGCCACTCTCACTGTATGTGGCTGGCACCATAACCACTTGCTTGCTACGGGTCCCAAGCCAAGAATGAGACCTATTTTATGATGGCTTTTGGGGGTCTAGTAACACATTAAGAGCTCTAATAAATGCAAAAAATTTACATAGCCAAACAACTTGAGCCTTATGGCTCTGTACATGAAAACATTACCAATATGGCTATAAAATAACAGTAAAACAATGAAAATCTCTTTTGAAAGTGTGCATCTCACAAAAACAAAAAATGTAACAAGTTAATAAAAAAAAAAATCAAATGACCTTGCATATATGGGTCTAGTTCTGAACTCTGTTAAATTCCATTGATCCACATTGTATTTGTCTATCTTGACGACAATACCATATTGTCTTGGTTACTATAATTTTATACTAAGTCTTGAAGTCAGGTAGTATACATCCTCTAATCTTATTCTTTTTTTCAAAGTTATTTTGGTTATTATAGGTAATGAATTTTAGAATAAGATTTTCATTCTAAAAAAATTCATTTGCACTGAAATATTTATTGTAGCTCAATTCACAATTCCCAAGATTTTTTATATTGGGATTTTAATTTGGATTGTGTTGAATGTCATCTTAGTTATCTGTTGCTGAATAATAAATTACCACAAAGTTTAGTGACTTAAAATAATACATTTATTATTGCCCTGTTTTTGGTGGATCAGCAGTTCAGGCATGGGTTAGCTGGTTCTTATCCTTGAGGCTCTCTCTTCTTATAGTTTTTACCTCCATAGTTATTTCCATTTGGTTCCTTTTTATAATTTCCCCCTCTTTGTTGATATTCTCATTTTGTTCATGTATTATTTTCCTAATTTCCTTTAGTTTTTTTTTTTCAGCAAAAATTTATTTTTTGACTGGGTGTGTATCCTGTAATCCTAGCATGCTAGGAGGCCAAGACGGGTGGATTGCTTGAACTTGGGAGTTCAAGATCACCCTGAGCAATAGAGAGACCCTGTCTCTACTAAAAATAGAAAAACTGAGGCAAGAGGATCACTTGAGCCCAAGAGCTTGAGGTTGCTGTGAGCTATAATGTCATGGCACTCTACTCAGGGCACCAGAGTCACACTCTGTCTCAAAAATAATAAATAAATAAATTTATTTTTTTTTAATTGACAAAAATTATATGTATATGAGTATCATGTACAATATGATTTACTTTTGTTTTTATAGAGATAGGATCTCACTGTGTTACTCAGGACAGAGTGCAGTGGCTTTTCACAAGCATGATCATAGCACCCTATGGCCTCAAACTCTTGGGCTTAAACAATCTTCTCAATCTCAGCCTCCTGAGTAACTGGAACTATAGGTGCACACCACTGTGCCCAGAAACATGGTGTTTTGATATAAGCATACATTGTGGAATGGCTAAGTTGAGTTAAATAGCACATGAATAACCTCACATATTTATCCTTTTATGGTAAAAACTTAAAATCTACTTTCTACTCAATATAATGTATTATATTCTTGAAAATTGCTAACTATTTTAACTATAGTCTCCATGTTGTATACAGTAGATTTCTTAAAGTTATTCTTCCTGAGATTTTATGTCTTTTAATGACTATCTCCCCTTCCTCTACTTCAGCTCCCAATAACCATTCTTCTAAACTCTTCTTGTATAAGTTGAACACTTTAAGATTTCACATACAACAGCTCAGCACCTGAGGCTCAAGCGGCTAAGGCACCAGCCACATACACCTGAGCTGGCAGGTTCAAATCCAGCCTGGGCCCACCAAACAACAATGACGGCTGCAACCAAAAAATAGCCAGGCATTGTGGTGGGTGTCTGTAGTCCCAGCTATTTGGGAGGTGGAGGCAGGAGCATCGCTTGAGCCCAGGAGTTGGAGGTTGCTGTGAGCCGTGATGCCATGGTACTCTACCCAGGGTGACAGCTTGAGGCTCTGTCTCAAAAAAAAAAAAAAAGTGATTTCACATATAAGTAAGATCATTCAGTTTTTGTCTTTCTGTGCTTGGCTTATTTTTCTTAGCATGCGCGCTCCATGTTCATCCATGTTGTTGCAAATGACAGAATTCCTTCTTATGAAGGCTGAATAATATTCCATTGTGTATATCACATTTTCTTTATCCACTTATCTGTTGATGGACACTTAAGTTGATTCTGTATCTGGCACAAAAATAGAGATATGGAACTATGGAATAAAATAGAGACCCTAGAGATGAACCACATATTGCCATTTGATATTTGGGAAACCAAACAAAAGCATGCACTGGGGGAAAAAAATCCCTATTTAATAAAAGGTGCTGGGAGAATTGGTTAGCCACATATAGAAGACTAAAATTGGATCTGCACCTCTCACTACTGAAAAAAATTGACTCTTACTGGATAAAAGATTTAAAGTTAAGACACAAAACAATAAAAATTCTAGAAGAAAATGTGGGGAAAATCTCTTGACAAAATTGGCCTGGGAAAAGATTTTGTGAAGAAGACCCCATTGGCAAGTGCAGCAACAACAAAAATAAATAAATGGAACATGATCAAGCTAAAGCTTCTGCACAACTAAAGCAAACAGACAGCCTTCAGAATGGGAGAAGATATTTGCATGCTATCAATCTGACAAAGGACTGATAACTAGGATCTATAGAAAACTCAATGAACAAGAGCAAACAACCCTGTTTATAAGTGGGCAAGAGACTTGAACAGAAACTTCTCTGAAGATGACAAATGAATGGCCAAAAAACACATTAAAAAATGCTCATTGTCCCTAATCATTAGAGAAATGCAAATCAAAGCCACTCTGAGATATCACCTAACTCCAGTGAGATTAGCCCACATCACAAAATCCTGAGTCTGCAGATGCTGACATGGATGTGTAGACAAGGGAACACTTTTTGCACTGCTGGTGGGATAGCCAACTAATACAATCTCTATGAAAAGAAGTATGGAGAATTCTCAAAGAACTAAAAGTTGACCTTCCATTTCCTCCTGCAACCCCATTACTAGGTATCTACCTAGAAGAAAAATATTATTTTACCACAAGGACATTTGCACTGCAATATTTATTGTAGCTCAATTCACAATTGCCAAGACATGAAAGCAGCCCAACTGCCCATCAACCCATGAATGGATTAATGAACAATGGTATACGTTTACCATGGAGTACTATTCAGCTATAGGAAAAGATGGAGATTTTACATCTTTTGTTTAAGGCTGAATAATATTGGATGTAGTTGAAACACATTCTTCTTAGTAAAGTATCTCAAGAATGGAAAAAGAAGTATTCAATTTACTCAATACTTAATATGAAACCAATAGTAAAACAACTACATACCCACATGAAAGAAAAACACAAGTATAGTCTAGCAAGGGGGAGGAGATAGATAGGAGGGGGAAGGGAGAGGAGAGTGACTGGTGGGATCTCACCTAATGTGATAGTGTTCAGCACATCCCCAGCTGAAGAGCTCAACTGCTCATTTCCACAACCACTTCATTCCCCCTACAAAAGGTGAATTTATGTTTCCAACTTTATTCTTGGCACAGGAGAAATTAACAAAAGATTTGTCCTTAGTAAGCTTACATTCTAATTGGGGAGACAGAAAATAAACAAATAAGGGGAAATATGTACTATATTAGATGGTAATAGATACTATGGAGAAAAGAAAAGTAGAGAAGGTTAAGAGAGAAAACAGTTTATAATTTTAAATAGATTGAGTAGTGGATGTCTTAAAGATCTGACACAAGATGAGGGGGTGAATCATGCAAATAACTAGAAGAAGGGGGGTGGGTGATGCAAAGGTCCTGAGGTAGAAGTATGCCTGTTTCATGTTTCAGTCACCAAATTTGTCATTCTATTTCCGGATGATAGCCCCAGAATACAGCCATTTTATTAATGTCCTGTATTCTCCATTTAAAGATCTAGATAGCCATAATCTCTCAAAGGGACTATTTTGAGTTCACCTAAACTATAATGATTTACAAACCTATACATTGAACCAAATGAAATTGTCATTTTGAGGTAAAGAAATGATCAAATATCAGTCATTTTTTAGGTTTCAGTCTAATACATAACTTTTTAATACTATTTCTCGAAAGCAGATATGATATCTAGTCTGGTATTATACAGCTTAGAGCTAAAACTCAGAGAATCTTTGGCTACAGATAATGGGTTCAAAACATTTGGGGTGCAAGAGTTCCTACTGAGAATTTTAAATAAATAATCAGCTCACTCTGCAGAAATAGCATCCATGCAAAAAAATGTTTTTATATTTTATTTTTAAAAATGTTTTATTTTTAATTGTAGCTCTCAGCTCTTAATACTTATATTTTTAAGTATGATTTTTAAAAAAATTTTGTATAGGGCAGTGCCTGTAGCTCAGTGGGTAGGGTGCTGGCACATAAACCCAGGCTGGTGGGTTCAAACCCAGCCCTAGGCCAGCTAAACAGCAATGACAACTGCAAAAAAAAATAGCCAAGCATTGTGGCGGGCGCCTGTAGTTCCAGCTATTTGGGAGGCTGAGGAAAGAGAATTGGTTAAGCCCAAGAGTTTGAGGTTGCTGTGAACTATGATGTCATGGCACTCTACCCAGGGCAACATAGTGAGACTCTGTCTCAAAAAAAAAAAAAAAAAAATTGTATAGTAAAACTCACTTTTGGGTGTTTACAGGTCAGTGATTTTTAATATTTGTATAGATTCATGTTACCACCACCATAGTCAGGATACAGATAAGTTCCATCATCCCTAAGATTCCCTTGTATAGCTCCTTTTTAGTCAAATCCTTTCCTTACCTCTGATCATTGCCAACCACTGATTTGTATAGAATGACATATAAATGAAATCATATGGTTTTGAACTGAGTGCACTGACTCATGCCTGTAATCCCCACAACTCAGGAGGCTAAGGCAGGAGGATTACTTGAGATTGGGAATTCGAGACAAGCTAGATTTAGGATTGGATTGCTCTTCCTTTTCCATTTCCTTAAGATAATTACATTGTTGATGTACTCTCTCTCCATTATTTGGATATGGCCCTTTTAATACAATGAATTTCCCTCTTGGGACTGGTTTTTCAGTATCCCATAGGGTTTGATAACCTGTGGCTTCATTACTGAAAACGTCTGATGATTTCCTCCACCTTGACCTACCTGTCATTCAGCATAAGGTTGTTTAGTTTCCATGACTTTAATGGGAATGAAGTTGTTTTTTTTTTTGGAGTTGAGAGTTCTACTTTTACTCCATCATGGTTCAAAAAGATACAAGGTGTAATTTCTATTCCTTTAAATTTGTTAATATTTGATTTGTGTCTTAAGATACAATCAATTTTGAAGACTGATCCAGGAGCTGATGAGAAGAATGTATACTCAGTATCATTGGGGTCAAATGTTCCATATGTGTCTATCAATCCCGTTCAAGTTGTGTTTAAGCACATCGTTTCTTTGCTTAGTTTCTTCTAGGAGGATCTTTTCAGTTCTGTCAGACGGATGTTAAAGTCCTCAGCTTTTCTCTTTTATGGTACTGCAGGATATCATATTGCTTAGAGCAATCTGGGACTATTTAAGTTGGGTGCATAGATATTTAGGGTTGAAAGTCCTTCTTGTTGTATTGTTCCCTTGACTAGTATATAGTGTCCATCTTTGTATTTCTTTTCTTTCTTTTTTTTTTTTTTTTCAGTTTTTGGCCAGGACTGGATTTGAACCCACCACCTCCAGCATATGGAGCTGGCGCCCTTCCCCTTTGACCACAGGCACCGCCCCATCTTTGTATTTTACTTTGATGTTGCTTTAAAGTCCAATGTATCTGCAAATAGGATTGCAACTCTTGCTTTCTTCTGATTTCCATTTGCCTAAAATATTGTTGTCCAGCACTTCACTCTAGGCCTTGTTTTTGTCCTTAGAAGTCAGATGTGTTTCTTGAAAACCTCAAATACTGGACTTGTGCCGTTTTATCCAATCAGCCAGCCTGTGCCTTTTCATTGGGGAATTCAAGCCATTCACATTTATTGAGAGAGTTGATGAGTATAGTAGACCTCTGTTCATCTTGTTTTGTGGAGTTCTGTCACCTAGTTTTATCACTTGGGCCATTGTGGAAGTTAGGCTTTGTTTCTTAGTTTCCAGGAGTCTTTACTTTGCTGGTGATTGATTGTGTTGGTCTATGTATAGTACCAGTCTGAGTACTTCCTGCAGTGTTGGTCTAGCAGTGGCAAATTTTCTTAACGTTTGCTTGTGAGTTAAAGCTTTGATTTCTCCATCAAATATAAAACTTATTTTATCAGGGTACAGAATCCTAGGCTGAAAGTTGCTTTATTTAAAAAAAATAAAGATACGTTACCACTCTCTTTTGGTTTATAATGTTTCTGCTGAAAAATCCACTGTCACCATAATGTTTTTATCATCATAGGTAAGATGTTGCTTATGCCTGGCTACTTGCAGACTTTTCTCTTTCATTTTGACTTTGGCCAAGTAAATTACTATGTGTCTAGGAGGTGTTTTGTTTGAATTGAGTCATCCTGTAGTTATGTAACTATCTAGTATATGTATTTCTGGGTCTATGACAATGCTTAAGATTCATCCATTTTTGTTGCATATATAGTTTCTTCCTTTTTAATGTTGAGCACTACTTCATTGTATAAATATCTCACAGATTGTTTAACCAGTCACCAACAAAAAAACATTTGGATTAATTTTCTGTGCTATAACATTTTTCATTCCCACCACTAATGTGTAAGAATTCCATTTGCCTTGCATCTTCACCTGCACCTGATATTGTCAGGTATATTTTGTTGGTTTGTTTTTGCCATTCTGAGAGTTTTATAGTTTCACATTTAGGTGTGTGATCTATTTTGAATTAGATTCTGCCTAAAGTGTGTGATATAAGTTTAGGTGTGTTTGTATGGTTTTGCATATGAATTTCCAGTTATTGTAGTATCTTATTGAAAAAACAATTCTTTCCCTATTCAATTGCTTCTTCAATTTGTGGAAAACAATTGATCTTATTTTTGTGGTTGGATTTATGATTTCTCTATTCTGTTCCATTGATCTATTTGTGTTTCTACACAGTTAGGATCAGCTTTACGTTTAGCCTAAATTCAGTATAATTAGTCCTAAAACTTTTTCTTTCCAACATTATTGTGGCTATTCCATTTTCTTGGCCCTCCCATGTAAATTTTAGAAGCTGATTGTCTACATTTGCTTAAAACTTTTTTTGTTGAGATTTAAATCAGGGCTGCACTTTAAGAAATCTGCAGATTAAGGGAGAATGACTATTATTAACTATTTTGAATGTTCAGTAATCCATGAGCATGGTATGTTTCACTAGTATTTAGATCATTGATTTGTTTCATCAGTGACTTGTTCTTTATAGCATGTAGATCCTGCACATATTTTGTTTCATTTATACTTAAGTATTTTTTTCAGCTATTGGAAACAGTGCTCTTTTGTTTTTGAATTTTTTTTTTTTTTTTTTTTTTTTTTTTAGAGATAGAGTCTCGTTTTATTACCCTTGGTAGAGTGCCATGGTGTCACAGCTCACAGTAACCTCCAACTCCTAGGGTTAGGCAATTCTCTTGCCTCAGCCTCCCAAATAGCTGGGACTACAGGCATCCACCACAATGCCCAGCTATTTTTTATTGCAGTTTTCCTGGAGCTGGGTTCAAAACCACTACCCTCCATATATGGGACCAGCTTCCTACCCATTGAGCCATAGGTGCTGCCCTGTTTTTGAATTTTGGTTTCCATTCTTCATTGCAAGGATGTGGAAATACATTTGTTTGTTTATTTGTTTTTGAGGCAGGGTCTTGCTCTGTAGCCCAGGCTAGCATGCAGGGTCATTATCATAGCTCACTGTAACCTCAAACTCCTGGGTTCAAGTGATTCTCCTACTTCACTTCCCTGCATAGTTGGGACTACCAGGTGCACATCATCATATCTGGATAATTTTTCTGTTTATTTATAGATAGTGCCCCACTCTTGCTCCATCTGGTCTTGAACTCCAGGGCTCTAGAAATCCTTCCTTGTCCTCCCAAAGGCCTTTTAAATTGCTGAAGTTCAAATACAATTAGGGCAAACGTCTGGAGAAGTACATGGACATTTCAAAATAGAGTTCTTCCCAAGTAGTACTAAATCCCTATAGGAAGGGAGATTTTTCTCCCTATTAATACCAGTAATGCTTAGATAACTATGGTGATATACAAGGTTCATGAATCATTGATTCTGAGACTTTGCCAAGGGTGCTGGGATTTTTAAAAGTCAAAATACCAATTACATTTATGGTTATACCCTTTCACAAGTGTCTTCAAAAATTTCTATTGCTGACTTGGTGCGCATAGCACAGTAGTTACAGTGCCAGCCACATTCACTGAAGCTGGCAGGTTTGAACCTGCCATGGGCCAGCTAAACAATAATGACAACTGCAACAGAAACAAAAAATAGCCAGGCATTGGGACTGTAGTCCCAATTACTTGGGGAGGCTGAGGCAAGAGAATTGCTTAAGCCCAAGAATTTTGGGTTGCTGTGAGCTGTGACAACACAGCACTCCACTGAGGGTGACAGCTTGAGACTCTGTCTCAAAAAAAAAAAAAAAAAAAAAAAAATTCCTATTGCCTTTGTAGGACACATGCAGGCTGCAATATTCAAAGTCTTCCAACTTCCACTTTTAGCCAAGGTTTTCCCTTCTGCCTGAAACTACTGATAAAAAACACAGAAATATGTGAGCCAATGTTTTTCAACACATTGGATATCAGTCAACAAAAGATGGGAATCCTTTGGAGATGGGGGAAAAACAAGATGAGTTTTTGCATATGAATTTGCCTAGTTAAATGCTTTGAGAGAGGTCCAGGATGTGGCACCATAAAGAAGAACTAAGGAGGAATCTGCTAGAATTTCTGAATTGAGGAGACAAGCTGAGACTCTGACCTAAATGGCTAAGAGTCACAGGAGGCAGTGCACATGGAACATTTATCAACATAGAAAGTATTTGGGGTCATAATATAAATTTCAATAAATTTAAAAGAATTCAAAGTATACAAAATATGTTCTTTGATTACCTGGAATTAAATTAAAAATGAATTACAGAAATATACATGGGAAATCACTAAATAATTGGAAATTAACATACTTCTAAATAACTCATCAATAAAAGAAATAAAATTAAAAGGGATATTAAAAAGTCTTTTAAACTGAATTTGTAAATATATTTTCAATGAAAATTAGAGTGCAATATATAAAAATTTGTGGATGCAGGGAGAAATATCTAGTACTAACCAATTATATTTGAAAAGTACAAAGATCTCAATTCAAAAACTTTGGTTTTCACTTTAAGAAATAAGAAAGGGAGGGGCAGAGACAAGATGGCTGACTAAAGCCAGCTTTCCACAGAGGGTCCCATCCAGAAGGAGAGTTAAAGGACAGAAATTTAGCAAATAACCTGGCGGATTAGAGCTGGCACCAAGAGAGAAGGTTGAAGAATGCACATCACCCCATGAGTAAAGGGTTTGCCTGAGGTGGTACCAGCCTGGGTGGAGCGCGGGGACTAGAAAACGTATGCACAGAGCCAGGAGATTCCCAGGGCAGGGCTGACCCTGAAGACTGTTTTACTGAGCCTAAGATGCACCCAGCCCCCAAGGGACCATCAGCTTAAACAAAGGAGGGCAAGCAGAGGCTATATCTGACAGGTAACCGTACTGCAAATACAAACAGCTGAGACTGTACAGCAGCACAGACAGGGCCTGAGGCACAGGTTCTGGGAACTAAAAACAGCTTCTCTTCTGCAGGGGAATTAAGCAGGGACAGAAACAAATTCCCACAAAGTTGTTCTGTACTGTCAGTGACATCAATCAGGGGTGGGGCTGGAACTGAGTGAACAACCTCCAACCTCCATCAAGAGCCTAAGGTTGTCAGGCCTCACCTCCACCTGCTGGATAGAGGCAGAGAGCAGCGGCCTGGCTGAGCAGATATAGATTTCCTTGTGATTCAGGAAGGTGCAAATCCCTGGAGTATCTGCTCATTGGAGGCAACTGGGTCACAGGCCTGCGGTGTTATCAGTGACTGGGTGTGACAGAAGTGCAAGGTGGGGAATACAGCATCAATCTTCCCAGACTAATCTATTTGCTGGGTGGGTCCTCCTGACTTCACGGAGCACCACAGCAAGTCATATTTGAGTTGTCACCAGACCCCTGTGATCTACTTGCCAGAGACCTTTTAAACTCTCCCACCTGAGACAGGTTCTGACTGAGACAATTGATTTGGACCTTTTGAACTGAGCCAATCACCAAGGACTATCCAAGTGGTGCCCTGGGTGTGTGGTTGTAAAAAATTTTGATTTTCCTTTTCCAATTGTTACCTGTGGGGGGTGGGGTGACTTAATTGCTGGTATTTCTCCACAGCTGAGACTTCAAGACAGAGTAACTGTTTCACTAGGGTTGGACAGAGACCAGCTAAAAACAAGACAGAACCACTTAGCCCCACCTCACCAAACAGGTCCCCAGTTTCTCAGGCCATAGCAGTGTACGGGTCCTCCACAAAGTTCCAGGGGAAAAGTAAAATGGTGTAAAATAATCATGGGATGGAATCAGCAGAGAAACTCTGGTAACATGAATAACCAGAATAGATCAACACCCCCCAGGAAAGATATGGCAGATCCCATTGATCTGAAGATCCCATTCATAAACAGCTGAAGATCTGAAGATCCCATTCATAAACAGCTGGCCAAGATGTCAGAAATCGAATTCAGAATTTGGATTGCAAACAAGATTAATGGAATGAAGGAAAATTTGGAATTAGAAATTCAAGAAGCAATTCAAAAGTCAGAATTAGAAATTCGAGGAGAAATACAAAAGTTGTCTCAAGAATTTAACAAATTTAAAGACAAAACCACCAAAGATTTTGATGCACTAAAGCAAGAATTTGCAGCCCTCAAAGATCTGAAAAATATAGTACAATCCCTCAGTAAAAGAGTGAAGTAAGCAGAAGAAAGGATTTCTGACATTGAAGGCAAAGCTTTTGAATGGTCCCAAACTCTCAAAGAGGAAGAGAAATGGAGAGCAAAAATGGATCATTCTCTCAGAAAGCTATGGGATAATTCGAAGAAGGCTAATATCCACATCATTGGAATCCCTGAAAGTGATGAAGTGGCCTCACAAGGCACAGAGGCCCTTCTCCATGAAATTATGAAAAAGAATTTTCCAGACATGCCAAGAGATTCTGAAATTCAGATAGCAGACAGTTTCAGAGCCCCAGCACAACTCAACTCAAATAAGACATCTCCCAGGCACATCATAATTAACTTCACTAAAGTTAATATGAAGGAGAAAATTCTGAATGTAGCAGGATGTAAGAAAACCATTATCTACAAAGGGAAGAATATTAGAATGACTGCAGATCTCGCTGCTAAAAGCAGGTGTTGTGATTCTATTTGCAGATACAATAGGCTTTAAACCAACAAAAGTAAGGAAGGATAAGAATGGTCACTTCAAATTTGTTAAGGGTAATACTCAAAATGATGACATTTCAATTATTAATATTTATGCAACCACCCAGAATGCTTCTCAATTTATAAGATAACCTCTAACACACATGAGCAACTTGATTTCCTCCAGCTCCATAATAGTTGGAGATTTCAACACTCTTTGGCAGTTATGGATAGATCCTCCAATAAGAAGCTGAGCAAAGAAATTTTAGATGTAACCCTAACTATTCAACATTTGGACTTAGCAGACATTTACAGACCATTTCATCCAACATAACTGAATACACATACTTCTCATCAGTCCACGGAACATACTCCAAAATCAATCACATCATAGGTCACAAGTCTAACCTCAGTAAATTCAAAGGAATAGAAATTATTCCTTGCATCTTCTCGGACCACCATGAAATACAAGTTGAACTCAGTAACAACAGAAATCTGCATACTCATACAAAAACATGGAAGTTAAATAACCTTATGCTGAATGATAGCTGGGTCATAAATGAGATTAAGAAGGAAATTGCCAAATTTATGGAATAAAACTACAATGAAGACATGAATTATCAGAACCTCTGGGATACTGCAAAGGCAGTCCTAAGATGGAAATTTATAGCATTGTAAGCCTTCCTCAAAAGGAAGTTAACAACTTAATGGGGCATCACAAGCAACTGGAAAAGGAAGAATATTCCAATCCCAAACTCAGTAGAAGAAAAGAAATAACCAAAATAAGAGCAGAATTAAATGAAATTGAAAATGAAAGAATTATACAACAGATCAATAAATCAAAAAGTTGGTTTTTTGAAAAGGTCAATAAAATAGATAAACCTTTGGCTAATCTAACCAGGAAAAAAAGAGTAAAATCTCCAATTTCATTAATCAGAAATGACAAAGACAAAATAACAGCAGACTTCTCAGAAATTCAAAAAATCCTTAAGGAATTGTACAAGAAACTTTATTCTCAGAAATATGAAAATCTGAAGGAAATTGACCAATACTTGGAAGCACGTCGCCTTCCAAGACTTAGCAAGAATCAAGTGGAAATGTTGAACAGGCCCATATCAAGTTCTGAAATAGCCATCAACCATAAAAAATCTCCCTAAAAAGAAAAGCCCAGGACCAGATAGCTTCTCGTCAGAATTCTACCAAACCATTAAAGAGGAACTAGTACCTATATTACTCAACCTGTTCCAAAAGGAATGAAGACTACCCAACATATTCTATGAAGCAAACATCACCTTGATCCCCAAACCAGGAAAAGACCCAACAAGAAAAGAAATTTATAGACCAATATCACTAATGAATATAGATGCAAAAATATTCAACAAGATCCTAACAAACAGAATCCAGCAACACATCAAATTATACATCATAACCAAGTGGGTTTTATCCCAGGGTCTCAAGGCTGGTTCAATATATATAAATCTATAAATATAATTCATCACATAAATAAATTAAAAAACAAAGAACATATGATTCTCTCAATTGATGCAGAAAAAGCTTTTGATAATATCCAGCATCCTTTCGTGATCAGAATACTTAAGAAAATTGGTATAGAAGGGACACATTTCTTTAACTGATAGAAGCCATCTATAGCAAACCCTCAGCCAATATCGTATTGAATAGCATTAAGTAAAAATCATTTCCCTTCAAATCAGGAACCAGGCAAGGTTGCCCATTGTCTCCACTGCTTTTTAACATTGTAATGGAAGTCTTTCCCATCACAATTAGGCAAGAAAATGCTATCAAAGGTATCCACATAGGGTCAGAAGAGATCAAACTTTCACTCTTTGCAGATGATCTGAGGTTTAATAACCAGAATCCACAGAGAACTCAAACATATAAGCAAGAAAAGAACAAGTGATCCCATTGCAGGCTGGGCAAGGGACTTGAAGAGAAACTTCTCTGAAAAAGACAGGTGCACGGCCTACAGACATATGAGAAAATGCTCATCATCTTTAACCATCAGATAAATGCAAATCAAAACTACCTTGAGATACCATCTAACTCCAGTAAGATTAGCCCATATCACTAAATCCCAAGACCAGAGTTGTTGGTGTGGATGTGGAGAAGAGGGAACACTTCTACACTGTTGGTGGGAATGCAAATTAATACATTCCTTTTGGAAAGATGTGTGGAGAACACTTAGAGATCTAAAAATAGACCTGCCATTCAATCCTGTAATTCCTGTACTGGGTATATACCCAGAAGACCAAAAATCACATTATAACAAAGATATTTGTACCAGAATGTTTATTGCAGCCCAATTCATAACTGCTAAGTCATGGGAAAAGCGCAAGTGCCCATTGATCAACAAATGGATTAATAGACCGTGGTACATGTATACCATGGGGATTATGCAGCTGTAAAGAAAGATGGAGACTTCTTTCTTGTTTACATGAATGGAGCTGGAACTTATTTTTCTTAGTAAAGTATCTCAAGAATGGAAGAAAAAGTATCCAATGTACTCAGCCCTACCATGAAACTAATTTATGGCTTTCACATGAAAGCTATAACCCAGTTATAACCTAAGAATAGGGGGAAGGGGGGGGAAAGAGGGGAGGGAGGGGGGAAGTGGTCAGAGGGAGGGGGATAGGTGGGATTACACATGCGGTGCATCTTACAAGGGTGTATGTGAAACTTAGTAAATGTGGAATGCAAATGTCTTAGCACAATAACTAAGAAAATGCCAGGAAGGCTATGTTAACTAATGTGATGAAAATGTGTCAAATGGTCTATGAAACTAGTGTATGGTGCCCCATGATCACATTAATGTACACAGCTATGATTTAATAAAAATAAATAAATAAATAAATAAATAAAATGACCCGACTTCAGTTTGGAAAATACAGTCACTGGAGAATCATGAGGTCATGAAGTCATGAAATCTGGAAGCTTCTAGCAAAAGACCATTTAATTATTACACAGCTCTAATGGCTAAAGAAATCTGCCTTCTTTTCACTTCCGTCGATTCTTACCGCATCTGGCAAGTGAGATGACCAGAACAAAAAACTTCATCAACTCTGACACATGTGTAAGATATTATGATCTCAGACATTCTCAAATAATAAAAGACAGCCATCATGTCCCAACCCTATCACCATTAATATCACAGGTCTATAAAATTATTTTTGAAAATGTTTTCTTCATCTCTTCGGGCAAGAGAGTTCTATTTGCTCTTCTCCAAATCTGCCTTGTTCATCTGGAATATGGGATTTTGTGGTTTAGAACTTGAAACACTGTCCAATGTTTCTCACCACTTGAGTCTAAAATATCCCCTTTTATACTGAAGGCAAAAATGATTGTTTTCTCCTTGTTCTTGGTAAACATGTTCCTGGGTTTTGTTTTTCACTGTTGACTGATATTTTTCCTTGGGTTTTGACAGGTGGAAGCCAAGTGCAGATACTGCCAAGTGCAGTGTGGTCAGATTCAGCCTGAGCAGGAGGCAGGAAAGTCTCATTCTTTGGGATGACAGCTGTGTCATGGGATTATCATCAGAATGATTCACATGTTATCTGTGTGGGAGCTAGAGCTGAAGGGAACCAGAAGAGGCGGGATAGCAGGCTGCTTGCTTCGTCCCTTGTTTCCTAGGGAATGTGGGTTTGGTCTGTTTTTGATTCTGTAATGTTTCCTTGTCATGACTCAATACAAGTGTACACCTTGGGTACAGAAGCTTTTAGGCTGCCACCATGTATCTATTTTCCAAATTATGTCTTAGCAAATTTCTGATCATTCATCCTGGAACTAATATAAAGGTATACACTTAGAGTGAAATGATCATTTGGTCAAGTATAATGAAATAAGATGTTTAGTTTATATCCTGAAGAGTGTAACGTGTTAGTTGGCCTAACTTTAAGGGAAATTTCTGGTGTAATGACATTCTTCTATATTTTGTTAGGGGCTGGATTACACAGGTGTATGAAATTGCCAAAATTTGGAGAATGTGCAATTAAGACAGATTTTATTTTACATCAGAAGAAAATACCATGTATACTCGAGTATAAGCCGAGTATATACCCGAGTATAAGCCGAGTATATACCCGAACTCAGCACAAATTTTGTGCTGAAAAAACTTGGCTTATACTCGAGTATATATGGTACTGTAAACAAATAGAGAACTCTAGTTAATATTGAAGTTAAAATAATTATGCCTATATCTGCAATTTACACTGAAATGCATCAAAAACTAAGATGGATTGACAATGGATAGAGGGTGGGTACATGTGTGATCCTCAGGCCTACTAAGATGGTGGTAGAATCTAAGTGATGGTTCTAAGCAATGTGTGCCTGAACTGGCTCACACACAACTGATTTTGCACAAATCTTCTCTCCAGGTCACGTTGGTAGCTTGGAATTAGTAATGATGGAAACATCCACATACCACAGAAAACAATACAAACCAGAGCTTTGTTAACTTTTCCCCCTGGAGAGCCAGCACAGAGACACACCACCAGGTACGTGAGTTGTTCACTGTAAACGTCTTCCAACTTTTCTGTATGTTTACGAACTTCCAGAGTAATATACTGGCAAAAGAATATGACTCAAATATGCCTTCACTGACAAGAAAATATATTAAGATAAAAGTCTAAATATTTTTTAGACTTTTGCTTCTGAGTAGGATTTAGTAGGTTGCAGGAAGGCATTCCTCCCATTGCAATAGTTGGGGGGAAGATGTATCACAAAATCATGCTTTTAAAAAAACAGAATACAGAAGCATAGAGGCAAAGAGGACTGGAAGAATGAAAATTCCAGAGGGAAAGAGCTTATGCAAAGTGAAATGAGGGTGTTGGCAGTTTTCTTCCCCAGGGCCACTTAGAGGGAAGTGGCCCTGGGGAAGCCAGGGCTCTCAGCCACTTGCTGAAGCCCTGTCTAAGGAGTGGGCTTGCTGTATGCCCAAGCAAAAAGAAACCCAGGGAGTCTTTATAGCCCTCCAGCCATCCTGTTACCAGAATGGAACCTCATGGTTGCCTTTCCCTGCAGGGCAGCCATTGCATCTGTGGTAGCACAGGACAGAGGGCAGAGCCAGCTAGGAAGAGTGAAATCTCCCACCGCCTCAGAGTCCCTGGAAGTCAAAGTCATGCTAGAAGGAGAGACTGGCAACCACACTCACCAGGGCCCTGTCAGAACACTTGGCAGATTCTGAATTTGCATGATGGTAATATGGAGGCTCAAGGACTCGACTTTGGGCAACAGTGGCAGAGGCACACAGAACCTCAATCCAACACCGAGGAGAACTTGGCATGAGACAAGTCCAATCTCCCCTAGTCACACTCCTTAGGAGCCCAAGTCCAGCTAAAGAAAGTGAAGGGCTACACACACACAGGGCCTGCCCTTCCACTGTCTGCCCTGCTGAGGAAAGACCCAAGGCTCCCTGGAGGGGAAGAAGATCTACTTCAGTCTCTATGGATTTGTTGCATCTGCCAAACAACCCTAAGTAATGAGACATGAGAAGAAGTAGGAAAAAGTGATCAATAATCAATGGAGGTGCCTGTGGCTCAAAGGAGTGGGGTGCCAGCCCCATATCCCAGAGGTGGCAGGTTCAAACCCAGCCCCGGCCAAAAACTGCAAAAATAAAAAAAATAATAATAATAATCAAGAGAAAAAAATACAGAATAAGACAGATGCACATAATATCCAGAGATTAGGGTTAACAAAGAAGGACTTTGAAAATAACTGCTATAAATATTTTTTTAAATAGAGGGGAAAGTGGGCAAAAGATATATGGAAAGATACAGAATCTCAATAGCAGATTGGAATCTACACTAAAGAAGAAAATGAACATTCTAGAACAGTAATATCTGAAAGTATATTACTTTCGGGATGGGTTGAATGGGGGTTTTGACACAGCGGCCGTCTGTAAACCAGAAGGTGGCCGTCTGTAAACCGGAAGAGAGGCCTCGGGAGCAACCAAATCTGCCAACACTTTGATCTCAGACTTCTGGCCTCCAACTAGGAAAGAATAAATTTCTGTTGTTTAAGTTCCCAGCTGTGATATTTTGCTATGGCAGCCCCAGCTGCCACAACAGCGAAAGTTAAGTTACCAAACTTAAAGAGATGACAATAGAAAAAAAAAAAAAAAAAAAAAAAAAAAACTTGAAGGGCAGAGAGAAGAAACCACGAACAGATTAAAAGAGTATGCAGAACACAGGCAAAGGGTCCGTCCAATAAGTAACGGAGGTCCCGGAAGACAAGGGATAGAGAGTGAGAAAGAAAGAGAAATTAAGTCCTTGCACGTAAGCGGAGGACACTCAGAGCCAGGTGTCCCCACATGGGTCATGCTATTTACTAACGGAGTAGGTACAACACTGAGAAAGTCCCCTATTTCCTCTGATCTTCCTTTTCCCTCGTCTATAAAATTGAATTAGTGATATTAATTTCTCAGAACTTTCAAAGAAATCATATATATATGCATGTATACGATGGAGCTATGTAAGGAAGGGTGAAACCTTAGTTAATGTCAGTATTTTCATCATTATTGTTTTTTCATTCAGTTATTCTAGCTGGCCAACCTGCAATCACTGTCCTTAGCACACACCGAGATTAAATTGCCAATTGGCTACAATGAACATTGGATTTTACTTAGTTTGTCTCTCCTCTTCATTCAAAAAGTTGTTTTCTGCTTCTATTACATGTGTCGGCCTATTTTTCCCAATTCAGTAATAGGCAGTATCTATTCCAGAAATCAGCTAAGTAAATACTCAAGTTAAAGGCATGGCAAAGGATTTCCTTTCTGAGACTATTTCCTGGGACTTGAATTTCTTGGGTGGAGAAAGGACACCAGAGACAGAGTAGGAAAAACACCCCTAACTTGAGTTAGGGAGGGTTGAATTTATTTAAATTCTTTAATCATTTAGTCTCCAGTCACATTAGAACTGAGTGAAAGCCCAGAATCATATTAGGAAGGGTGGACCCATAAGACTGACCAAAATGATGTGTAATTGTGAGCATGGATGTATATTTATAGATATATTTGTTAAAAAAAAAAAATACTTTAATGGAACATAAGCCTGGGAAACATGATTTAAGATGGAAGATTTCTTACTATGGAAACTAAAACATCCAATTTTGCTGATTTTGATCTACACGGTGGAATTCTAAACCACAGTCCCAAATCAGTTTATACTCTTTTGTTGTTATTTTTACAAAGAAGAAGGAAGGAAGGGGGGGAGGGAGGGAGGGAGGGAAGGAAGAGAGGGAGGGAGGGAAGGAGGGAAGGAGGGAAGGAGGGAAGGAGGGAGGGAAGACCAAGCAGGTGGGAATAAAAGAAGAAAGAAAAGAAAAGGTTGGGGAAGATAATGAAAGCAGAAATGTATTAGACAGCTTGTGCTGCCATAACAAAATATCACAGCTGGGGACTTAAACAACAGAAATTTATTCTTTCATAGTTGGAGGCCGGAAGTCCCAGATCAAAGTGTTGACAGATCCGGTTTCTCCTGAGGCCTCCCTTCCAGTTTACAGATGGCCACCTTCTTGCTGCGACCCCACGTGGCTGAGATCATCTACGTCTTTTCTAATGAGGACACCATTGGGTTAGGGTCCCACCCATGAGCCCTCATTTAACTGTAATTCCATCTTTAAGGCGCTCTCTCCAAATACTGTCACATTGGGAGTTAGGGCTTCAGCCTGTGAATTGTGAGGAGACACAATTCAGTCCATACCACACAGAGAGAAATAAAGGGTCAAACGTTAGTCAACAGCCTCATAACTTAAAGTGCTTTGCGATGTTCACACCAGTACCTTATTGGCCAACCCAAAAGGTCCAGAAAACTACAGACCTTTGTTCCTTTTCTTTGTTGAGGGTTTGGGTAGGGGCAGGGGAGTGACAGTCTATTTCCTTTATCAGCTTAGACTCAAGGGTTCAGGTCCTGAGTCTTTCCTCTCATCACCTTTTTTATGCTGATCGCCAAATAGTCTACCTTCCAAGAAATGAGACTTCTAGCTACTCCTCATATGTCTCCAAGGTCAAGCCACCCAACATGGGTGGCCCATCACAGGGTGGGAGGCCCAGGCCACTTGCTGTGGGACATCAGGTCCCTGAAGGAATGGAATGCTGCGTGTCTCTGGCCCAATTCCCTCTGCAGGACAAACCTCACCCCTTCCCCCCCCCCCCCCCCATGTACTTGAAAGAGCACATTTACTCGAGTCAATTCAGCAAATGCTATTAAATGTGAGGCTGTGGACCCTGGGACAAAATCATCTCAGGCATTGTGGACCCTGGGACAAAATCATCTCAGGCATTGTTCTCAGGGAGCTCATGGTCCATTGGAGAAGACAAACAACCAACAAGGCAGAGAAAAATGTCTCTAAAAAAATCCAGGGAACAGGGCGGCGCCTGTGGCTCAAAGGAGTAGGGCACTGGCCCCATATGTCGGAGGTGGCAGGTTCAAACCCAACCCCGGCCAAAAACGGCAAAAAAAAAAAAAAAAAGTCCAGGGAACAGAGACTAGGAGGGCTAACGTTTGGGGAGGACATTGAATAAGGAAAAGGAACTTGGGAGAGAGGCCTGTCATCCACTCAGGTAGAAAGTGTGAGCAAAGCCACAGAAGCACAATTGCAGTGCAAAAATGTCTCCTGAGTCAGCCCATGAGCTACCCAAGACCATCAGCCTTCTTGCTACACAATAACACCAACTTGGTTTTGAACAAACTTGAAAATTTTGAAGTTGACATTTCACCTCCTTCACTAAGTTTGGCTCTGAATGTCTGCAGAACTTTGGATGTCTGCAGAACTTCAAGCTACCCTCAAAGGAATAAGCCTTGTCATGATTGAGGATATATATAAAAATATATTTATGCGCCTAGGGCTCAGAAAGTAATTTCCAAAGAGAATTTCTAAAGCTGTTCTGAGCATTATAGCCTCTTGAGATGATGGACTTTTTCCAAACACAGAACAGAACTCCATACGTACTAATGAAAGTTCACAGCAGTAACCCCATTGCCTCTCACACTTCTGGGGTCTGCAGGGCACGTAATGAAGTGCAAGGCCTGAGCTCTGCTGCCGTTAGGCTCACAGTCTCACTGCAAAGTTGATACTGCCGGAGGGAGAGGTAGACAGTCCCCCTCATCCTATCTTTGAAGCCTTTGCACAACTGTCATCACAATCTTACCTGGAGGGGTGGAAGGACATAGTAGTGGGGATTCGAACAGACAAGGGTCCACGTCCCATCTCCACGCTTTGCCTGCTGTGTGACCTTGGGCCTATGACTTAACCTCTCTGAGTCTCAGTATTCTTCTCTGTGGTGGTAAGATCTACTTGATCAGGTTGCTGTGAAGGTTACATGAGCTATGTATATGAAGTGTGTAGTGCTTTACCTGAAACAAAGCGTGCACGTTTATGAGTGTCCTAACAGAGCAAAGTGAGGTCAGAGCAAAAACACTGGAGGGCACGGAGACCCTGCAGGCAGCCAGAAGAGTGTGGCCGCTGTATCTTCCAAACCATGGTCCGCCTCTACCCGCACGGGGCTCCTGCAGAGGGGGGGATGGCTCCCAGGTCCCCGGCGACCTGCTACTCACAAACACTGTTTGTCTTTGCCGATTTACAAGGCAGTTATGTGGCTGCAGGCTGCCCATGGGCAGTAAATTGCTAGTGTAGAAGTAGACTCTTGCTACTTTCCTGACAAGTGCAGATTTTTACTGCTTTACCTCAACCTGGCCATCCCCTCAGACCTTTGCACACCCCAAGAGTGTCAAGATTTAGGGTCAGCTTCTTGGGGTGAAAAGAACCACCTTTGTTTTCTTTCCATCCCATCTGGCAACTTTGCCAGGGCTGAATGCATAATGTTTCAGGAGACCCCAGGGGAGGGAGACCCCAGGTTCCCATCCATAGACGAAAAGGAATGAAAGGCAGTTCCAAGTCGGTTGGGTCATGGAGCCCAGTCAGGGTCGGAAAGGAGCTTGTGTGGTAATGTGTTACCACACAAGTGTTTCCACTCAGCATGAGCCACTGGCTGAGAAGCTGGCAACAACCTGAAAAGTGGAAAGCTAAAGGGGTTGTTGGTGCTGTCTGTGCGGGTCTCCGCGACCATGTTTGACACGTCACCTGCGGCCAGGCACCCTTCTGTGCAGAGAAGGAACCTCACTGCAGGACAGGATGGGGACCCCTCTGTGGCATCCGTGAGGGCTGTACTTCTCTCCTGAGCTGTCAGGCTAGCTGGAGCCTGCACACCAGCCCTCTGAGGTTCCCTGAGCCCAGGGAGAGGGGGTACCAGGCAGGGGTAGAGAACTCTGGGCCTCAAAGAAGAGGTGGCTCACAGATAGTGAGGCTCTACTCACAAGTCGTACACAGTGGTGCATACTGTAGGCATGGCACCTGTGCTTCCAAAGTTCATGGTCAAATGACTCAAGAAAATTATCTTCCCTAATTTCATGCCTTTCACAGGGTTTTCCTGCAAGATGCCCTCAGCCCCCAAACCCTTTTCAGCTTTCCCCATTAAGCACACACTGCCCAACCTGTTCTCTGCACCTCCACTCCCACCTTCTGGTCCCCAGCCCTTGTCACCTCTGCCTGCAGAGTGGCAACAGCCTCCTAAATGCTGTTCCTGCTCTCACTCTTACCCCCAACCTATGTATCCAATCTCTTAGTAAAGCCAGAAGGAACCTTCAGAAACGTCTGTTGGACCAACTCCACATTTTTTAAAATCTCTTCCACCACCTGCAAGCCCCTCTGATCAGTCTCTGCCCAGATTCTCTGTGTTTCTGAACAGAGGTCTGTATTGCTCAGGACCTTTGCACAGGGGCCCACTTCTCTAGACAGGCTCTTTCATCCCTCAACCTCACTTCAAATGCAGCTCCTCAGACCAGGCTTCCTCACTGCATCCCTCCACTCCCAAAGCACCAACATTTTCTCTCAAGGCAGAAACTGTGCAATTTACAACACAGAAACAGAATTTCGTAAGTTTGGAATCAGATAGTAACCTTCATGCGAGTAGCTCCCTATTAATATGCAGTAATGTAGAAGATGCCAAAAAAGAGGTGTACATATTTTAAGAAAGGAAAAAACTGTATTAAAATTGTAGTGCCCAGTATATCCTGATAACAAAACATGAATACAAGTCACGTTGAGCACCTCTTATAATTGCAGAAGTCAAATGTGACTGGGGTATTACAAATTTAACATAGCTTTTTCCTTTCTTAAAATGTATATACATTTTTTGGCAGATAACATCTATACCAGAACCTAGAGTGGCACAGAATTGGCACTCAGCAGTTACAGAATAAACTTTGCAATATGCAGATTGGGGAGCAGCGCATTTCTAGGTAGAAGAGCCGGTAGTTTCCTGCTCGGGCAGGGTGGGGCTGGGTAAGCTGTCCCCGCTGAGCTGACAACAGGCACAGAAAGCCTGGGGAGGAGGGCCAGTATCACTGTCCCCCCTGGAAGGGATTCTCAGGAAACTGGAGGTTGTTTCTTCCCAGGCAGCTGCTGGCCGAAGGTGGTGAAAATGATCTTGTTCCCAGCTGGTTGTGCGCCTCTCAAGTTCCACTCTCCATGAAGTTCCTCAAAAAAAGAGTCAGGAATTTATCATCATGGCTTTTTTTGGGGGGGCGGGGTGGGGGGAGGCTGTTTCTAACTTATAATTCCTCACTTATAAAAAGTGGGGGCTCTGGAATAGATCTCTAAATTCCCTTCAGAGCCAACATTTGATGGTTTTAAGTGAAAATGCATTCCGTCTGGAATTAAGGGGCTTTGGGGTCAAGCCTTTAAACAACAAACCACACCTGCTTAGCTGGGACATCCCAAAGAGGTTCTCGGAGCTCAGAACAGCGGGCGTCCCAGGTAATGAGGCCTTCGCTCACCTGACCTGAACTGGTTATGAAGCCCATATCCTGTCCCCTCCAGGCCTTGGTGTTTAGGTTCCTGGGGCTCAGTTTTCTCTTCCTGGAATGTCCTCACTCAGAGCAGAGATACTATCAAAGGTTTTAAACTGAGCAATGAAAAACATTCTCCCCATGCGATTTTAAAGTCCATGTGTGATTTTCCATTTTCTCTTAATTCCCTACATAGTTTTTGCCATCCATAATCTAAACTCCCTTTCTGCTATTTCCATAAATTCTTCATAGATAGGTCCTCTGGAAGAGTGAGAGTGAGAAAGAGCAAAAGCGCGAGGAGCATTCTTCCTACCCTGGCCCTTCCTGCAGGCACCAGAAGCTGCAGCCGGTAGCATATGTCCAACACTGCCGTTCACTCAAGGAGCAAAGTTCTTGGGCACCAAGCCCAGGCAACTCTGGAGACTCCAAAGAGTAAAAGTCCAGAGAAAGGGTAATGATGTCCATAAATCACCCGGATGTCAGCACCAGGACAGGAGGCACACCTACCCAAATTGGGTCACGAGCATCTCGCACTTCAGGGAGACGGCAAAGAAGGCGTGCTGCTGAAACGGACAGTGGTCGGGTGGACACGCGAGACTTCCAGAGCCAGCGGTTTCTGATCCCCCCAAGTACTTCTGAGAGCAATAAAGGCAACCGCTGCTCTGTTGGGTCTCAGGAAAGAGACGACCAGACTTTTCACTGAAGCGGTAGAGGCACCGTTGTGGAGGTGATCCTTGAATTTACCTGCTGATTCCCAGAAGCCTTAATACTGTCAGTGAGCCAAAATAACTAGAATTCAAGAGTCATAAGGACCCCACAGAAGTGGGGACCCACAGATATGTGTCACTGGAAGGAGGTGACACAGGAGGACTGGGTGTGGAACTTCAGGTATGGATGCCATGGACAGGTGCCAGCCCCCGCTCAGCACCCCCAACCCACGCAAGAAATCGGTGCCAGGTTGTCAGAGCTAATGATTTTTCAATGCAAGCCCAAAATTCAGATTTTTATGTGAAATCTCCCAATTTTACGATGTTGGCAACTAACTCAACGTAATTTAAAACACAGCACAGGCCAAAGAAAACCCATCCAGAGGATGGGCATATTAAGTCTGTGGGTCTCCAGCTCATGACTTCTGATATACATCAATTTCATAATCAATCAAGATAACACCTCATATTGAATGCTCATTATTACGTTTAGTTTATAGAGAATAGATAACTTCCTCAAGTTTGCACAGCTATGGAAGAGGAGGAACCAGGATTCGAATGCAGTTCTGACCAATAGCAAGTGCATTAGTGATATTGCGAGTCCAGAAACAAACTACAAGTATTGTTGCCGTTAAACCTATTCATTCCCAGGGGTGGCACACAGGCATTGACAGGTAGCGTTTGAGTTGCTTAGTGCTTCTACAAGGACAAAACCAGAAATGACAGGCTTGCAAAAGAGAAACTACTACCCTCCCATGAAAAATGGCAGGGAAGTTATATCGAGACAATTCTCCAATTCTCAGCAGTGCAGAAGTCCCTTCCTGGCCCTCCTGGTGAATGTCCTTACTCCTTATTATTCACAAAGTGTTTGACAGACCAGCAGCATCAGCTTCACCCAGGAACTCGTTAGAAAGGTGGGCCTTCAGGGGCACCAGCATCTCTGGACAGGCCTCTTAACAGAAGGGCCCTTGACTTCTTATGCCTGAGGAAACTTGGAAGCCTGCAACTCGCCCCTTTCTGACTCAATCTCCTGCTGTCCAGCTCCTATCATCTTCCCCCCACCCTGCCCCAGATGGCCAGCTCCCCAAGGACAGAGGTCTCGCCTTCCATTGCTTTTTTGCCTCTTCCTACAGGGTAGACCTTCCCTTGGGCCCCATTAACCCAGTAGCAGATAAGAAGGGAAGTTTCTATAAGCTCACCATAGGAGATATCAGTTCCCTAAACCACAGCCACACAATTTAGCCCAGGTCATCAGACTGGGGGCAGGTCCCTGGGAATGGGAGAGAAATCAGAAAAACATTGCAAGTCCCCCAAACCACTTCTTGTGTTATAAGGATAAAAGTTGTACTTACATCCAAAACATAGGCAGGAAATGATAGTTGTAGGTTTATTGATTCTAAAAATTATCAGCCTATAGGGGCTGGGAATGGTGGCTCACACCTGTCATCCCAACATTCTGGAGGACCAGGGAAGTGAATCGCCGGAGCTCAAGAGTTCAAGACCAACCTGAGCAAGAGCAAGACCTTGTCTCTACCAAAAATAGAAAACTAGCTGGGCATTGTGGCAGGTGCCTGTAGTCCCAGCTACTTGGGAAGCTGAAGCAAGAGGATCACTTGAGCCCAAGAGTTTGAGGTTACTGTGAGCCACCTATGAGCCATGGAATTCTACCGAGGATGACAGAGTGAGACTCTGTCTCAAAAATAATACTCATACAGTGTATGGCACACCTCTCACGGGTGGGGCACAATTATAAGAGGGACTGTATCTAACAAATGCCATCAGTATAACCTAATTATTTGTACCCTCATTGAATTCCAAACAATACGCAATAATAATGATGATAAATAAAAGAGAAAGAATCAGCCTGCTCATAAGAGAAAACCAAGATTCATGGCATGGTGGGGGCCTCAGTGCCTCTGTGCGGCAGCTCTTGGCAGAAACTCTCACAAAATGCTGCTGGCATGGACATGAACATGGAACCAGGGTGCTGGGGCTCACGGCCCTGCCCTGCCGTGCTGGCTGTCAGGCAGCAGCATGACCACATAGCTAACTGCCTGCTCTGACACCACCCCACAGACTCTCTTTGTTCCAATGCATGTGGGTCCTTTCCCCAAAATGAGGCAAACACCTGTCTTCAACTCTTCTGCCATGGCTGCTGAGTTTCCCACCACTTCTATGTGCTGGGACATCTGGGGAGAAGAAACATCACAGCAGTGCAAAGGATGGACAGGCCAGCCAGTTCATATGCAGTGCAAAGGATGGGCAGGCCGGCCAGTTCATACCCCTACTCCCACCAGCCGGGTTCCTTCAGTCATCACAGAAAATGCTCCCTTCCCATCAGGCAACCCAAATTCTTTAAGCACGTATGTCACCTCCAAGCTCCTTCCACAGCCCTCACCTGCCTGGGCGACCATAATCACTCAAGGAAAAATCAAGTCAAAGTTCCCAGCGCCCCACTTGTCCCCACAGACCCTCACTGTGTACACATACAGCTGAAAAGCCCGTCCTGGCTACAGACCATAAGCCTTTCCATTCCAGTGAAACTGTGATGTTGCTGTGGAAACAACCAGTGAGGTGTTTCTCTGGCTGCGGCCCAGGCTAAGGACCCGCGGCCCACACTGCAGACACCTTCGGAGCTGCAGTCGGGAAGCCCCTGCCACCCCTTCCCCTCACCCAGGGCAGTCCCTGGCCTTCAGCGGGGCTGTCGGAAGCCCCCATGTACAGCATGCGTCCCCCTTGGCGCATACAATTGTTCGCCTTTCTCTTTAGCCCAGCTCCTCCCAGCACACACAAAAGGCACATTCTTGAAGAAAAAAAAAAAAGAGAGAGAAAGAAAAAAATTATTTTTTTCTGCATTCCAGCTGCCTGAGCTAAGCGGAGGAATGAATGGTTTGGGAAAAATCTCACACAGGAATAAATTTACAAGGGACAGCTGAGCGGATAAATTCAGTCCCCTAAGAGGGCATTACGAGGCCTTTGGCAGGAGGCTTGCCCTTGTGCAAAGCTGCCTAAAAAGAAAAACAGAGCAAGAGAGGGGAGCTTGCAGACCCACCCCAAAATAAACCCTTTAGAAATCCATTCACTCCCTCTAGCCACTAGCATTTAAAGGCAGGAGGAGGCCCATTAACAAAAGCAAATAAACCTCTCAAGGTGGACTGCCCGTGCCCTGGACGGCCTACTCCTGCTCCCTCACCAAGGTGGATGGTTAAACTTGCCCGAGTTTTCTGATTTAACCTACTGTCCACAAACTCCATGACAAAAGCAGAGTTCAACCTAGGGAGAATCTGGCAAACAGTTCATGTTGATTGCATCGGAGTGTCCATCAGTTGAAGAGTGAGCCCATCAAGACAAGGCTGGAGGCAGGGGTGGGAACTGGGCAGGGATTAGGGGTGCCCTGTAAAAAGAGGAGACAATTGTGCCCGGTGCAGGAAGCTGCCAGCAACGCTGGAGGGTGCTGAGTGCCAACACACAGTGTTTGTTCCTGTGGGTCCCCATAGCTGCTTTCTACAAGACTGAGAACAAGGTTAGGCCAGCATAATTTCTGGCCACTCCTCCCAAAAAGGCTGTTGAACATTCGTTTCTTCTCTCTGGCCACTTTCCTGCTTCCTAGATTCGCCACAATTAGCATCTCGTTGCTGGAATTAGGAAAACCCCTGTGGTAACTTTGAGGTCTGAAAGTTCGGTTAGCCCCATATCCACTCTCTTTTCTCTGGAAACCAAATCTTAGAATTTTTACAGCTGAAAATGGCCCTTCTGGTCCTCCCTGCAGCTTTTCCCAGGCTTTTTCACCCCCAGGAGAGCCTGAGACTCCAAGCCCAGTCAGCCAGGCTCCTCTGGGACAACGAGCTGCCAGTGGTCACCAAACCCGCCCATGTCGCACGCTGCGAGCTGTGCTGCATGCATTATAGTGACCCTTCCCCGCAGATGCTCTCCCTTCTAGGTCATCACCAGTCAGTGACTATGAAGCATCGCCTGTTCTGTTCTGCACTAGGAGACATTGAGAGATGTCCCTGAAATGATCAGTCCCCACCCCGAACAAGCTCACATTCTGTTGATTAGATAACAATCACCTATCACCGACTACTTGCTGTATTCCGGTCCCTAAGCTTTATACTAAGGGGCTTGCTGGGACCAGTACTTTATCTGTATCTAATATAGTAGTTGAATAAGTAGGTAGAATCTGACTCATGAATTTGCCAGGAGGAAAACTGTAGGTCTACTACTAATCAGCTGGACATATTGGGCTATTAACCTCTCAGAGCCTCAGTTTCCTCATCTGTAAAATAGTCAATAATGTATACTGTGCAAGAATGCTAAGGAAATTGAATGAAGCAGTGTTTATAAAGCCCTTAACTCTAATGACGAGCACAGCCTGCCAGTAACGCCAAGCAAGGGACCATCCTGCAGAAGGGAGTTTCTCTCTCTCCAGCCTCTCCTCCAGCAACCTGCAGAAACACTACCCTCCATCCACTGCTCAGGAAGGAGCCTGGGAAAAGATCAGGGAGTGAGCCTCACCTGGGCTGCTCAGACCCTGGAGGCTGTGAGATCTTCCTGTGAGGACCATTCAGCTGTGATCCTGAGATATTTCCTTTCGTGGGACATTTATATGACCCAGACCTGTCCACTTCTTTTCTTCTACTTACCCTCCTCAAGAGGCAAAGAAAAAATATATATACTGAAATCAGGAACAAGCATATGAGTCCTAGGTTTTTGCCTCTCATGGAAATGGTCTCCTTTGAGCTTGTGTCCTTAGGGATACCACTCTTTGAGCCTCAATAGACTAATCTATAAAATGGGTACATGAGAGCATCATCAATGCTAAATGGTAAAACTTCATACATATTCAAAATACTTAGCACATATAGTCAATGAATGGTTGATTTTATCCTTGCTACTTTGATTAACATGTATGCAAGAATAGCAGAAAGATTCTCCAAAAAGGTTGTGCAAGTTTTCAATGTCACTCTGGCAGGATGCCTCTTCCCTGGACATGAGTGACTCCTGTCTCCTGAGCTGACCTTGAAGACCACCCAGCCTGAGATGCAAGGAGAGTGCGCTGCTCACTCCCGACCCAGTTTCCCCAGGGCAAGGGATGAGGAAGATAATGATTCAGCACCGCCTGTGAGTCACAGTTACCAGAACTCATACACAATTCTGCTGGTACTGTGCAAAGAAGCTGAGTTTAGCCCTGCCTCAGTCTGACAGCAGGCACAGCCCCTGAGCATCACCCATCACCCACAGAAGAAATCTGTCCAGCAGATATGTGAACTGTCCATGCACCTTGTATGTCAGGGGCACAGGCTGGAGAGTGCGTTCATCGTGCTCCTTTCCTGCGATGAACAGCAGTTCTAGACATTCATTAAGCAGAGAGGAGAACTCTCCTGGCTTTTCTGGTTCTGTTGAAATATTCCTTCCAGGTTGTAGAAGATCTACTGCAGATAACCCTCAGACCTTCTACCATGCCTCTAGCAGACTTTTGTTTTTTTACACCACATTGTGACTTACTGAATTATGGCTGGCACACCCGCCACCTCCTGAACTGCACACACATCACCTCCTGAATGGCGCTAGGATGTCTGTCAAACAGAACTCAATCCCATATAAAAGAACTCCCTTGCTAACTCCAGGCTGTCACCATTTTCCATTTTGGTGGGAGCCCACCTGCTTGCAAATGCTCTTTTTTTTTTTTTAATTAAGTCATTTGTACATAGATCATGAATACATCTATGCCATTATGGGTATGGGATTCAATGTGTTGATTATTTGTACAAATTGGAGTGCTTACATCCTACTAATCAACATAGCCTTCATCTCAATTACCCAATCACAGCATTAAGACATTTGTGTTCTACACATGATAGATCCAACTTGTACTTACAATGTGTTCCATAGGTGTGGTCCCCCTATTAACCCTCTACCAACTCACCCCCCTTCTTTCCCTCTCCCTCCCCTTCCCTCCTTCATCCTAGGCTATAATTGTGTTTCATTTTTCATATGCAAGTGTGAGTGATTATAAATTGGTTTCACAGTAGTACTGAGTACATTGGATATTTTTTTTCCATTCCTGAGATACTTTACTAAGAATATTTTCCAGCTCCATCCATGTAAACATAAAAGAGGCAAAGTCTCCATTTTTTTACTGCTGCATAATATTCCATGGTATACATATACCACAATTTATTAATCCATTCATGGGTTGATGGGAACTTGGGCTTCTTCATGACTTGGCAATTATGAATTGAGCTGCAATGAACAATCTGGTGCAAATATCTTTATTGTCAAATGATTTTTGGTCCTATGGATATACACCTAGAAGAGGAATTACAGGATCAAACGGCAGGTCTACATTTAGATCCCTGAGTGTTCTCCTAACTTCCTTCCAGAAGGAACATACTAGCTTGCATTCCCACCAGCAGTGCAAAAGCGTTCCCTTTTCTCCACATCCACGCCAACATCTGTAGTTTTGGGATTTTGTGATGTGGGCTACTCTTACTGGAGTTAGATGGTATCTCAGAATAGTTTTGGTTTGCATTTCTCCGATAATTAAAGATGATGAGCATTTTTTCATGTGTCTGTAAAAGACTGAAACTGGACCCACACCTTTCTCCTCTAACAAAAATTGACTC